>QEOY01007293.1:1476-17017 GCA_003123805.1 Juglans sigillata
ATCTCGACTGTCAACACACTCATTCATTCTTTGTTCTGGAAGCTTGTGATTTTTTAATAAGTTTGTGGTTTTTTTAATGTCTAATGAATTTGAAAAATTGTTGGAAAAAGAATTTTGAACATTCAGTCAAGAATTTCGGTGGCTTCCCCATGTGGGTGTAGCGACACCATCATAATAATTGAATAACTCATCACGGCAAAAGATTCAAAATTTGTTTTCTTGCTTACAGATTTAAATTTAGTAAGAGCGAATAAAAATGTAACGTGTAATATGCGAGAATAATGAATAGAATTTCTCAAAATCTAATCCAGTTAGAAGAAATCTAATGCAGTTAGAAGAATTAGGTGCTACAATATAATTAAAATAATATATTGAAAAAGAAAGAAAGAAAAAATCTTGGCAGTTGAACATTATCTTCTCATACCCATATACATGTAAATTAAATAGGTCTAAGGGGCACATAGTAGAGAGAGAGATTTGAAAAAGAAATTGGATAATTAATGTAGATGACAGAGATTTGATATCCAAACACAATCAACAAATCGATGATCAAAAAGCCAACAGTGACTTTACAAGTTTAGAGAAATATTTTATGTTATTGGAAAGGGTAGTGCTACAGCTCCCGGTGGGGGCTCCCGCTGGGGCTATAGTATTATTTAATATATATTTTATTTAAATAATTTTTATATAAATTTTTTAATATTTTAAAAAAATAAAATAAAATTAAAATATTATTAAGAAAATATTTTTTTAATCCAAAAGTAAAAAATATATATTAAAAAATACTTTCTTAATCACGAAATAAAATAAAAAATTATAAAAAAATATTTTTTTATAATTTTTTATTTTACTTCATGATTAAGAAAACATTTTTTAATAATATTATGATTTTTTTTTAAATATTTAAAATAGTCATATTACAGCCCTCGTTGGGGGCTCCCGTTGAGCTTAACATGTACTTTTTTATGTGTAATTTTTTAATTTATTTTTTATATAGATTTTTTTTACACTTATAAATATTTTTAAAAAATAAAATAAATTAAAAATATCATTAAAAAACACTTCCTTAATCAGAAAGTAAAAAAAAAAAACAATTCCTTAATCAGAAAGTAAAATACAAATCATTAAATATTAATTTTTATTCTACTTCGTAATTAAGAAAATATTTTTAAATAATATTATAATTTTTATTTTATTTTTTAAAATATTTAAAATTATTAAAAATATCTATATAAAAATAAATTTAAAAAAAATATATAAAAAAATGCTACAGCCTCAGCGGGAGCCCCCAGCGGGGCATGTAGCATTTTCCTTTCTTAAAAGAGAAATGATAAAACATAAACTATTTATTTAGAATAAAATAATATTTTTTAAAATATATATTTTAATTTGGTAAGTTGTAAATGAATAGTAGGGAAATTGTCACCGTATCACTGCTCTTTTTAAAAAGATGAAAATAGATTTATTTATTTTTATATAAAAAGACTGGCCAGTTTTCTAGCAGTATTCTTACACACCTACGCTATTAATATTAAGATAGATTTGGAGGGTGAGATGAAAATTTTATATTTTATTTTAAAGTTTAAAATATTATATTTTAATATTATTATTGTTTTAGAATTTAAAAAAGGTGTATTAGAATTTAAAAAAATTAAATTATTTATTATATTTTATATGAAGATTTAAAAAAGATGTAATGATGAGTTTTATCTTATATTTATCTTATATTTAAAAATATTTATAAGTGTAAAAAAATCTATATAAAAAATAAATTAAAAAATTACACATAAAAAAGTACATGTTAAACTCAATGGGAGCTCCTAACGGGGCTGTAGTATGACTATTTTTAATATTTTTTAAAAAAATCATAATATTATTAAAAAATATTTTTTTAATCATGAAATAAAATAAAAAATTATAAAAAAAATATTTTTTATAATTTTTTATTTTATTTCGTGATTAAGAAAATATTTTTTAATATATATTTTTTACTTTTGGATTAAAAAAATATTTTCTTAATAATATTTTAAATTTATTTTATTTTTAAAAATATTAAAAAATTTATATAAAATTATTTAAACAAAATATATATTAAATAATACTACCTCTCTTTCCCTCTCCCCCCAGCCGAATTAATCTTGGATTTCATCAAAATTTTATTTGTTTAATTGATCAAAACAAAGCAGAGATTTGAATTTCACGTAATGCTTGATGAATTAAATCGACTTCGTTATACCGTGCTCTCATTTTTCTGGGAAGATAATTTTATTTTTAAATGAAAAGCTGGGTACTTTATAATGAGAGTTTTCCCCCTAATTTTCTAAGCTTCCAAGCAGAGCTGATACAAAACTTGAGTTATCCTTGTTTCTTAATTTTGCTTGTGCCATCTTTTGAGAGTTTCATTTATCAAAATTCGAGTTTGCCCTTTTTTCTACTACTTCTTAATTAGGGATCATTTGAAATTATAATTGGTTTGACAATGAAGATTGTGTTTATAGTTTACTGTTTTTTATAATTGGTTTGAAATGGGTGCGAGCAGGTGTAGACTTTATTCGTGTCAGTTAAACTCCATGCATAGGATGGACCTGTCCAAAGAGGAACTCATGTTATAACCAAAATCTTTGTGCTAATTGTTTGTATCATTTTCTTAGAAACTTAGTTTTAATATCCATATATAAATGATTTCTTAGGTATTTTGATATATATGTACATTTAAATTGATAATTCTGATCTTACCATATTTGCTAAAATACTCATTTCGATCATACTCGTGATCAGGTGTGCATGGGATATATTATACTGACCATACAACGGAGAATAGTAGTACTATGACTCGAGCCCAAAAAATATTGAAGATCGTCCAAGCAATCGGGGGTATAGCTCGTGCATACAACTTCTCAGCCGTCCTAATTAAAATCGAGGTATATTATATATATATATATATATATAATATATCATGTCCAAAGTACGTATATCATGAATTCATAGCTTTTTTTTTTTTTACATGCATGATTAATTATATCTTATTGATCAACTAATTAACCAAATCATGTAAAACAGGATACAGTTAAATCCCCACCATCAGAAGCCGAGACAATGAAAAAGGCCACAGGACTTAGCCTTATACTCACAACCTTTGTCTCCATGCTTCATGGCTGCTTGCATTTTGCTGCTTTTGGAAATAAATCTCGGCCTCATGTATTCCTCCTCCATGGCTTCTATAAACCATATTGGCTGCTTGACATGATAGCAAGTGCTGCCATTGTAATCCAATTTGCTGGAGGATACCAGATCTATTTGCTGCCCATTTTGGCCATGGTTGAGGAAACCCTAGCAAAGAGATTCCCGGATAATGAATTCATCACCAAAGACATTAAAATCCCGACCGGCTGCAGGCATTTTGGTCCCTACAAACTTGTTTTTAACCCTAGCAAAGAGATTCCCGGATAATGAATTCATCACCAAAGACATTAAAATCACCAAAGACATTAAAGTCTTGTTTTTTTTTTCACATCATATTTTTAACACTTTTTTTTTTATTTTTAAAAAAGTAAAAAAATTTACAATATTATTAAACAACATTTTCTTAATCACTAAATAAAAAAAACTAAAAAAAAAAAAAAACTGAGCCGAAAAGCTTCGATCCCTTCTCATCTTTGCACTTTCACGCTACCTATCGGGTTTCTGCAATTATCTGCAGCGAACACAACCATGTTTTTATTTTATTTAATATTTAAAGAAGTTTTTTTCTTTTAATAAGTTTGTGAATTTTTTTAAAATGTCTAAAGAATTTAAAAAAATGTTTGAAAAAGAAATTTGAACATACGGTAAGAATTTCGGTGGCTTCCGTATGCATCACGGCCATCATAATAATTAAACAACTCATCACGATAAAATATACGCGCAAGATCTGTTATGATCCGGCCGCCCGGATGAACAGTGCTACTTAAAAGTCAAATTACTCGACCTACTTACATATATGTACATAAGTTTATTTGTGGAGAGAAACAAGTTCACGTGCTTAATCTTCATAATTTGCTGGCCATGGTTCTGTTAATCCTTTTATATGGGGCCATGCACATCATGCAATATGCAATATATATGGATGCTGCCAATATTTAACCATGCGCGCCATGAGTAGTAGTACTATTACTGCAAGCTGCTAGCTAGCTACGTAATATTGTGTCTGGCCAGTTTACATCGTCCATATATATTTACCATGCTACGTACATCAATACCATATATATAATTAAACACATTCATGATTAATGACATGACATAACTAAAGTACTTACGGCCAATTAAAACCATCATGTTTACCGAGATTTACTTTATTCTTAGGAAAAAACCACTTTAGTATATATGACCATGAAATCTATCATTAACCAACCTTGATGATATATATCAATCCAAGAGCTACAAAATGTGTATTCCTTAGATATCCATATGATATCAAAGGTTATAAGGTTTTGGATCTTAATAGCAATAAATTTTAATTTCACTAAATGTTAAATTTTATGAAAATATTTTCCTATTCAAATCCGTCCTCACAAATTCTCATACTTATTCCTTTTTATTTCCTGTCTCAGAAGATTCATATAGTACATACTAATATTCTAAAATTCCAATTGTTATTCCTAATCAGAGTAATTTAACTCTGTCTATCAATGAATCTATACCAAACAATAGTCCAAATATCTCCACAACTCATGATCAATCTAATAATAGTCCAAACAGAAGAAAATCTTCTCGAGTTAGACAGAAACCCAATTTTTTGCAAGACTATTATTGCAGCAATGTTTCTTCAAATGCAACACATCTCACTTCTTCTA
The DNA here is from genome assembly GCA_003123805.1 of Juglans sigillata. Taxonomy (NCBI): domain Eukaryota; kingdom Viridiplantae; phylum Streptophyta; class Magnoliopsida; order Fagales; family Juglandaceae; genus Juglans; species Juglans sigillata. The sequence goes on from QEOY01007293.1 coordinate 6,309, forward strand.
AAGATGGTTCTAAAGGTAATCCATATCCTATCTCACCTTTCTTATCTGCCAGTAGACTATCTGATTCACATAGAGCGTTTCTTGCTTCAATTTCAAAATGTCCAGAACCTAAATCCTATAAACAAACTGCACAATTTCCTGAATGGCAAAAAGCTATGAAAAATGAAATTGATGCTTTGGAGTTAAATAACTTGGAACCTTGTTACTCTACCTAAAAATAAACAGACTATTGGTTGTAAATGAATATTCAGAGTAAAATATAAAGCTGATGGAAGCATAGAAAGGCACAAGGCTATATTAGTGGCAAATGGCTATAATCAACAAGAGGATTTGGATTTCTTTGATACCTTTTCTCCTGTGGCAAATGTGAATTCTATTAGACTATTACTTGTTTTAGTTGCAATTAAGAACTGACATCTTCATCAAGTGGATGTAAACAAAGCATTCTAATTACATGGTGATTTACAAGAAGAAGTTTACATGGAGCTTGGAATGCCTAATCCAGAAAATAAGGTTTGTTATCTTTTGAAAAGCCTTTATGGCCTCAAGCAAGCATCTAGAAAATGGTTTGAAAAACAGTCCACTGCCCTCATTAGCTATGGTTTCACTCAAGGAACCTTTGATTGCTCTCTTTTTATAAAGAAACCCACAACATCCTTTATGGCATTGCTAGTATATGTTGATGATGTGTTGCTAGCTAGTGATAGCTTACAGGAAATTCAACTCCTAAAAGAGTTTCTGCATGATCAATTCACTATAAAGGATTTGGGGCCACTAAAATATTTTGTTGGCTTGGAAATAGCAAGATCAAAAGTAGGCATTTCTCTTTGCCAAAAGAAATATGCGTTGGATATTCTTCAAGACACGGGAACAATTGGTACAAAGCCTGCTGCCTTTCCAATGGAGACCAATTTAAAACTCAAAGCTACTGAATCTAATTTGTATGAAGATCCATCAGCTCAGAAGACTCATTGGGAGGCTCTTATACTTAACACTTACAAGACCAAACCTTGCATATTCAGTTCAAGTCCTAAATCAATTCCTTACTAAGCCTGCTGTGAGTCATTATCTAGTAGCAGTTAGAGTGTTTAGGTACTTGAAAGCCACTCCAGGTTAAGGATTGTTTTTCTCAGCATCCTCAAAATTGCAACTTAAGGCATTTTCAGATAGTGATTGGGCAGGGTGCATTGATACAAGGAGAAGTGTAACAAGGTTTGCAGTGTTTTTGAGAGACTGATTGATCTCATGAAAGTCCAAAAAGCAAGTAACTATAAGTCGATCCTCTGCTGAAGTAGAATATCGAGCCCTTGAAACCACAACATGTGAAGTCCAATGGTTGGTTTATGCACTGTAGGATTTACAAATCACCCATTCTCAGCCAACTTTCATGTATGTTGATAGCAAGTCTGCAATGTCCATAGCCTCAAATCCTGTTTAGCATGAAAGAACCAAACATATTCAAATTGACTGCCATTTAGTTTGTGAAAAGCTGCAGCAAAACCTCATCAAATTATTTTACATTCCATCTCAACTACATTTGGCAAGCATCCTTACAAAGCCACTTGGTTCTTTATCTTTTCATCATACTCTTCACAAGATGAACATCCTTAATATTCATGTTCATCTTGAGGGGGTGTTGGAGTATAGCCTCAAAAATAGAAGATATGGAATTAAAGTCAAAATATAAAAATAGCAAAATAGAGAATGAGCCTTGACAGTTATTTTTTTGTTATTTTGTTACTAGTTTCATTTCTGTATAAGTACATGTAAAGCACTTCTATCAATTTAATTCAATCTATTCAATGCAATATATGATAATTTTTCATCCTCTTCTCTCTGCTTTCTAGTTTTTAGTTTTTCTATCTTTCATTTGTCAAGTTCTCAATAGCTTGGAGCGTGATCGACGTGATTGGTCAGTTTATGATTGAGTACAGTTTAATCATTTTCACCATTTCCATTAATTGTCTTCTGGTGTTGCCAAACGATGGAAATAAAATAGTCATGATCATGACTAGGAGCTTGTGTTCCCATGGCTGTGTTATTGACAAAGGGTTAGTAAGGTCTCGTTTGTTTTCAGAAAACTTCTCAACTCATCCCATCTCACATCTCATCATTACAATTTTTTTAAATTATTTTCATAGAAAATAAATAAACAATTCAACTTTTTCAAATTTTAAAATAAAAATAATATTAGAAAATATATTCTAATAATATTTTATTCAACTTTTAACTTTAATCTTAACTTATCTTATATGTAAAAACAAACAAGACCTAAAATGCACGACCAAGACATGCATTTACATAGCACTAGCTATCGCGATTTCTTGTGGCTGGCTAGCTCTCGATCCCTGCGTAATTATGCCTCGAAGATATATATACAGTCCTAGGAGAGAGCATTCAACTCACCTCCATACCATATGCATGGGGGAACCTTCGTGGAAACTTCGCGCGCGGGTCCGTACAAAAACCAGACGGTTATTCCTATATATATAATATGTTCTCCATTAATGTTCATCGAAGAAACTCCAAAAGGACAAAATTGCTGGCATTATTGTTTAGGAGCTAGGAAATCAATGATCATACAGCATTGGGTGTCTATAAATATAATTGCCACTCCAAATTTCCCTATGGATGTGACTTTGGCAACATAAGTCTTTTGAGCTTTCCACGCTCACGAATTAAGGTATTGGTGCTTACGCCTTACGGGTATGCAGGTAACTGCTTATATTTTATGATCCTTTTAAGGTTATATAAATATATATATATATATATATATTTTAAATAATTATGAATGATTTAGTACCATCTCCCTTCTCTATGTACATGCAATCATATATATAACAGGTATATGCTTGTCACCATGCATTAATGCATCAATCATGGGCATGCAACGCCATAGCTAGGTAGTTCTTTTTCATTTACTTGGCCTTTTAAAAGTTGAAATACCGATGTTTAATTCGCCTAATCAAAGGTCTGATTGACATCTAGCCATGACCATATTTCAACCTCCAAATTTTTGCCGCCCCCACATGCATATATCATGTGTACGTACGCATGCAGCTTCCGCGAAGCTTCGTATTTTCGGCAATTTCCGGACGATTCTGTACGGATGATTGACGTATACGTATCGTAACTTCTATATATATAATTGACATTAAGCAAACAATAATTTCTAGTACACTTGATTTCAGGATGCATCAGATTAATCTTGTTACCAATTGTTGGAAGTGCAGCAGAGCATGCGCGCAGGAGCAATCATATTTGCTTTTAAGAACAAGTTGGTGAGTACTAGCAATTATATATATGGTTCTAGTTCTTTTCTGTCTTGACAATTAATTTATTTTGTAATAAGAAGATTATATGGGAAAATTCTGCATGGGCACATTAATGTTTGCAGGATTAATTAACTCTTTTTTTTTTTTTTATGGGTATATTATATATAACATTGCAGGATATATATATAACTTTAGGTGTTGCTTTATGGCCGGTCTGCAACGATAACTCAAATTGCAATGTTTGTGGTGAGAATTTGAAAAAGCTTCTTAATTTGCCAAGTTTTGAAAATAAACTACTTTATACTAAAAGTACATTAATGGCCTAATTAATATTTCAGGTTCCTGCATTATGCGTGGTCGTAGAATATTGGATTATGGGAATTAAGATGGATCTTGATTTCAATATTCTTGAGACATGCTCTCTTGCTCTATCAATAATTGCTACGGCGGCCTTCACTTTACATGTAAGAATATTGAAATAACTATTATAATATCTATTGACTTAAGTTATATCTAAAATTGATATAACTATTATAATATTTATTGATGTAAGTTATATCGAAATATGGTGATAATTCAGAAGAAATCTCATCAGAACTGTATGCTCTGGCACGTGATCTGTCCAGACGGGTCATCCAATACTTAAAATGTTTTGTGCGTTGATATAGATTTCATATAACTGACAGAAAATGATATAGAAAAACTCAAAATTATGGAGTCGTTGTCAAAGAAAATCATGGAGATGATAACATTAACTTCTACGGAAAATTTTCAACTTAATTTGAATTTTATAATTCTATGCATGCACCCGCATAGTGATGCAAATAATTAATTGATAATTAATGTTATAAGGAAGTTTTACACCACACACCACCACCTAATCAATATGTGATTTGTCATTTTTGTCATTCTATTTAGAGTTTTGCTACTCATCATCTCCATACACTACATTTTTTTTTTTTGAATTTTTTAAAAATTATTTCTGATTTTATTCTTCTTAAACTTATTGAATTTTTCTACTCATCATCCATATATTACACATTTGATAAAATAAAATAAAAAAAAGAGTGGTGTGTGGGATGATGAGTAAAATTTTTCTTCTATTTAAACATACATATTTAAGCATTAAAATCAATACAGAAAGACAAAAATGAAAAATTATACGTGTTAATTAAGTGGAATTGTGCTATATATGTAAAACTTATATATATAAGAAAATTCTATACATTATACTACCATCTCACTTTCATCCTATTAAGTATGATGTGACACATTTATCACCATTAAATGATCATTTATTGCATGTTTCTTTATCATCTGATGGTAATTAATGTGCCACATACTACTTAGTATAATCAAAATAGGATGAGAGTGTGGTGTATAGTAACACCACCTTCCCACTTTCTCTAATTAATTAATTTAGGCAGCGACGAAGAGTTTTTTTTTCCCCCAAAATGCATGCGCAGTCAAATACTTTAAATGCCAAAATAGTCGAGGGTTTACAACTTAGAAGTTTAAAAACTTCGGTTTCTGGAAACATTCACATTCCTCCACGAGGCTCCATCTTCGCATTAATGAACACAGAATCTTTGCCTCCATTCGGCATTCCTGGTGCCCACACGTAATCAAAGAAAAATGAGGGAAAAGAGACATGATCATGATGAGAACTTCCAAAAGCGATCTACTTCTGCAAATAGCATATAGACTGTATAATGATGCAAACTTTTCCTCTGAAACATGTGGAACCTCGGCAGATCAAATAGGGATTTCGTAATCATTCAACCACTCATCAAAACGCGTTATTGAAGTGATTTTGGAACATAACATGATTACACATCAACATTAGAGAGTGGAACCCCAACTAACGTTTAAATCTAGTTAGTCAATCTCTGGGTTTGTGAACGTGATGAGTGTGCAGAATTGGAAAAATTATGCCAGCTTGCAATCAATAATGGGAAAGGCCATCAAAAATGAAAAAGATGGTTCATGATCAAAAGAGTTCCTCATAACAAACCTCGACATTATACAACATAGTGTTTTTTGATACATTTGGGGATGGGGAGTTTCGAACCAAGACCTCTATTTTAGAGGCTGAGAGTTTATGTCAATCAGGCCACATATTTTGTCTTATAAAACATAATATTGAATGAAAGATCACTTCATTGACTTTTATGGAAAACTCGATAGTAGAAACCAAAGCCAACCCACACCCTTCAAAAGAACCAAGGTTTCATCTCTACAATATCCATAAGCTTGTTCATTTGCCTGGACAAAAAAGGCGTCATTTTGATTACTAATTGACTATCATTGTATTGTGAATTTATGCTGAATTCTTGAATTATAATCCCAAAAAAATTGCTCAAGTATGATAATGCTTCTAGAAATAAGAATGGCAACAAGGTGTTAATCATACTTCATTTAAAGGGGGCAAGGCAATTCATCATGATCATGGCCCAATGACTTTTTATGCACAAACTTTGCAAGACAACTTTAGGGCTTGTCACAATGGAATGCTGACAGAGAGCTCCAATCAGGCCATAGAAGATTACAAATGATAAAAGTCACCGGATGTGACACGAGAAATGCAGCTCTAACTGCCAACTACGTACATATGGTCAGTCATGCACTTGTACTGGTGGAAGATCAGACAAGGACTTCAAGTTTGTAAAAGACCTTGTGGTGGGAAAGACACAGCATTACTAGCAACGACTAACACAATTAACAGTTGCAATTTCCTGGACAAGACTACAATCTAACCAAACCTGTATAATGATTTACGAGTTCATGACGCAACAAGGAAGTGGTTCGATCAAAATTTATCCTGCAAAGTACAATACATAGCAGGTGCCCAGCCTTCTAGCATATGGTTGTTACATATTAAAATACTTTATCTCAAATAAATTAAAAAAGTCCTTTTGATTTTGATACTTTTTCTCAAATTTTATTTTTTAAATAATGCAGAATGTAGTTCTAATTTTTAAAACAGTATCAATAGACAAAAATATCCATACAACTTGAAGATAATTACAACTTTCAAACTTTCAAGAATATAATTATATTCTTTAAAAAATCAAATGATCTTTTTAGGTCATTTCTACCTCAGAAATCACTTTTTTAAAATTGTTTCCAAACAAATATAACAAGTTTGAAAGTATTTTAAACATATAATTATCAAATAGTAAATACAATTTTAAGAGTAGAACATATTACTTAAACTATAAGCTATAAACTTTAAAATTATAAACTATATTTCCGACCGCAATCCAAACATGCACTAGTCTCTTTATTTTCGCGTAAAGCAAGTCATACATAATCAGAACAATTGCGAGAAAAGTGGTTTTTTATTTTTTATTTTTTATTTGTGGCGTCAGTTGCCAAGTTTGAGCACTAGGCAAACAGTGATTAGGAGAAGTAAATCAACTGGAAGGACTAGGAGCTTTGGCTTCTGGTTTTTTATTTCTTTTTGAATAAGTAAAGTGCAACCATCCATTCTTCTCCATTATTGTACCCAAAGAGTTCTGCGACAGCAATGAAGAATGTTCTCCAGTAGACAGTCCACTTGACAGCAGAATCCTTGCCGTATGTTGATTCCATTATCGGCTTTATGGAAGTTGAGTTCTTGTCCATTCTTTTAAGCCACTCTTCACTGCAAAGGGAAAAGAAAAAAAAGAGAGTTCTTAATTTGTTTTTCTACTTATGGTCTGGGATAGAAAATATATAGACCATAAACAGAAACACCCTTACCTTGTTTGTGCATAGTGCTTCCCATTCACAAGCCAATGATCAACAACAGACACATCGTCCTGCATGTAAACCATTGCCAAGAAGCCATTGATAAGTGAAACCAACTCTAAATTACCTCCTTGGTTTGAATATGATCACATAACAGAAATCTTGACTTTTTTTTTTTTTTATAAGTAGTTGTATTGATAAAGATAGACATAGCCCAAATACGCTGGAGTTATACATATGAGTACACCAAATTAAGAACTAGAAACTGTTATAAAAAAGTTATGGAAGCTGAGACCATTTAACTCTAAAGCAATGGCCCACATAAATAAAGTCTTCCAAAAAAATCACCTAAAATCCTCCGAGGAACGTTCATGATCTTCAAAAAGTCTATCATTTCGTTCTCTCCAAATACACCAGAAAATACAAAGCTACAATCTGTAGTGTCCCAGCGATCCCCTCCAGCTAGCTATTAGTTCCACCACCCCTTCCCGACATTACCCAAGCTAGTCCCATACTGCTGAAGAAATAATTCCATATGTTTCTTGCAAAATTACAATGTAGTAGTAAATGGTCTACCGATTCCCCACTATTTCTGCACAAACAAAGAAAGCAGCATTGGGAGGTGCTTTACTCCTCCATATGTTCTTCCACGGGAAATTAGGCCTAGTTTGAGCTGAAAGTAAATCATAAAAAGTGCGAGCCAAGAATTTCATTTTCTTAGAAAGTCTCCATTCCATCGTGTCTTCAACTGGAACCCCAACAATGATGTTGTATAGCGAGTTAAAGAACTCCTCCAGCACACTCACTTCCCAATCTTGTACCTCCATAGTGAGGTTGATATTCCACACCTGTGAACCTTGACTAATTGCCCTCACATCAGCCACCATAACTTCCTTATCTCGAGCAATAACCAAATCTTGCACCCACACATCCTCCCAAAAGTTAATTTTGTTGCCATCCCCCAAACACAGCCGAGTGTTACTCAAGTAATCCCCCCACGCTTGCCTTATATACTTCCACAACTGTAACACCCCCTTCTCGTAGGTTATGAGTGTCACGTATTTTTCATAAAACAAACCCGACAAGAAATCTCATATTTAATAAATGAATTTAGAATTTATTTTGTAGAAAAACTATCTAAATAAAATGTTTTCTAAAAAAATTAATTGAATAAACTAAATAAATTCATGTCATAAAAGCATGTTTTATTTTTAGAAAGTCTGAAACTAAAATTAATTGCTCCTTCTATTCCTGGCTTGCCTGCTCGTAATCATCATCCTCACCTAGGTGGTTAAAAACATGAAAATAAATTAAAATGAGTAAAAAACTCAGTAAGAAATCTATCACAACGTAAACGTAATAAATATAAGATTTTCATAAAAACTTTCATGCTGAGCTTAAAATTCATGACTGTTTATACTGATACTTATGCTATGTATGACTGACTTATTTGAATTAACTGACTTAACTAACTGATCTGACTGATTTAACTGATTTAACTGACTGGCCAATACACTTAACCATGTGTGCGAGGTTGTGCACTGGCCTCACGTCTCGCGGCAGCAAGGGGAGCCGCTGATAGTATTCTGGCATACTATGGTAGACCACGACTGAGTTCGTGGCTTGCACATCCACCATGAACTGAACTGCATTGGTACCATGCATCTGAATGACCATCTTATTAACTGATCTGATCTTATCTTACACTTGAATTTAAGATGTCTTACATTTCTTATACATATGAGATGCATGACATATTACATACATAATCATAATTTCTGAATTTAAACATGATGCAGAATGACATGATCGTATACTATGCTGGATAACATGTTTGCATATGACATGAGTGGTTCATAAATAATTGACTGGAAATGAATTGGCTTGAATAATACTTATATATAAGCTGAACTATGATGATCCTAATTTATTATCAAATTACTTACCTCGCTACTTTTCTTCTTGAATATCACTTCGTAAATCGACACATATATGCAATAATAACTATCACTAAATCTGTTTGGAGACGAATAAGTATTAATAACCTACTTAATTAAATTCACATCGTAGAACATAATCAAACAAATATTCTATTTATCACAAAATTAATGAATACTGATATCTTAAATTATTTACAATACTAATAGCAAAATCTTATTTTAAAAATATAATTTAGTATAATACTTGAGATATAATCAATTCTATTAAAAATAAGTCATAAAAACTTCAATTCTTAAAATAGGTTACTTTTCTTATAATTAACATAATTAAACAAGAAACAGAAATAATAATATCATTTAAATATTCTTAACATATATTAAAATTTACAAATTTAATAGCATAAAATATATCAAAATCTATTATAAGATTCATTTCATACAATATATTATAAGTATTTAAAATAAAAGATTAAACACTTACCAATTACTATTGAAATCTAATTAATAATTAATAAAACAGTTTAAAAATTCCATAATTATTTTTCATTTCTTAACATAATTATTAAATCTTATAAGAAACCTAATAAATTCTATTAAATTCTTAACATAATAATTTTATTAAATTCTACTAAATAGACAAAAGAACATTAACAAAATATTAGTCTCAATAATATACTTTGAAATATATTTTAAAATTCTTTAAACACTTTGTTATAAAAATGAGCCTTTAACTAATATATTTATTTAAGGAAAACTTCAACCTTAAAAATATCAATATTAAGCCTAATAAAATTACTAAAACAATTGTTGAAATAATATAAGAACAAGATCAATTTAAAATACAAGTTCATTTAAAGATAACTAAAATCTGTAAAAGTTACAAATGTAATTATACTTGAAACAATCCTTCAAGATACTAGATGAATAAAAGGGCATATATGTAATACTAACAATTAACACCTGAACACTTAAAACACTTGTATCATTAGAGGAGAGAACAGAGGCTCGGGAGAGTTGGGAGAGAGGCTTACGGCAGAGCTTACCGAGAGGGAGGAGATGATGCGCGGCAACTCTGGGTGGCTGGAGGTGGTTGGCGACGCGGCCGGTTTCTCTGGGCAGGGAAGTGCAACGCCGAGAGAGAGAAAACGAGATTCTGTTATGCCGAAACAAGAGGAAGAGAGAGAAGGGTGGTGGAAGACGATGGGCTTACCGGAAGGGAGTGGGCTCGATGGGGCAGCGCTGGTCGGCGGTTTCTGGCACTGTGGGTGGTGCTCCGACGTCCTGGGGTGGTTGGCGGTTGATTTCGTGCGTTGGGTGGTGGCTATCCGAGCTTCGGCTTCATGGCTCCCGCGAACTGTCGTGCAAGGGGTCTGTTGATGTAGCGACGTGGTGCTTCGTCTGGTGGTGCGAAGTGAGGGGCTGGCGAGGTACAGTGGCTTTTGGCCCACGGTGGGGATAAATACTCTGTTTTGAGTGTGTAAAAACAGAGGAGGCACTGCGGTTACTCGTTGCTTGGGCGGTTGGCCGGCGGATTTTGCCGGTCGCGGTTGGCTTGGCTGTGCGTGGGTGCTGCACGTTTCTGGACAGGGAGGCGTGGAGGCGTGGTGGTTGTCGTGTGGGTGGCTAGGTTTATGGAAGGAGACCATTGCTGTCGTGCAGATGGTTTGCGTGCAGTGGCTCCGGCAACCCTAGCTCTAGGTTGAAGACATTTACGTCTATCATGTACGAGTTCTATATATGGACCCATGGAAACCTAGTGAAG
>QEOY01007296.1:1547-21329 GCA_003123805.1 Juglans sigillata
GGCCCAATGTCTTAATCATTCTATGCGGGTTATCTTTAGGTAATACTACCACAAAACTGTCCAAGTCTTACCTAAAGATCCGATTCATCAAATCTATAAACACCACCGGGGCATTCGTCAATCAAAAAGGCATTACTAAGAACTTGAAATGTCCATAACGAGTTCGGAAGGTAGTCTTAGGTATATCCTAATCCTTGATCTTGATTTGGTGATATCCTTATCGCAGATCTATCTTAGAAGAAAATACCGAAGCTCCTTGTAATTGGGCCAACAAATCATTAATCCTCGGCAAGGGATATTTGTTCTTGATAGTCACTTTGTTCAATTCCTGATAATCGATGCACATCCTTAACATTATATCCTTCTTCTTCACAAATAGGACCGGTGCTCCCCAAGGAGATGAACCAGGATGAGTAAAGCCCTTCTCTAGGAGTTCCTCCTCGATTTGGATTCTTAGCTCCTTTAATCTTGCTGAGGCCATTAGGTAAGGTGCCTTGTGCACTAAGGCTGTTGCTAGCTATGGAGCCCCCAACCTTCGCTTGGGATTTGGTGGAATACTGAAGGGCCGGGATAGGCAACACAAGGTTCCATACCTCTCGTACATGATAGATAAGATGCAATGCACCTAATGATAACTAGTAGTATGCAGTATATTGCATACTTAATGCTAACTAGCTAGCTGGAACATGCAGTGCCAAGGGGAACTGTGTTGTGTCCACCCTCTGAACAAGGATAAGAGCTCATAAGATAAGGATCACTTGATGAAAATCTCGTGATATGATAAGGATCACTCGATGCAAATCTTGTGATATGTTTTGATAAGGCAAGTTCGGAATAAGTTCACGTGAATAAGAAAAAGTTAAGAAGTTTTCATGAAAAGCTTAAGTCTCTGTTATAAGTCTTTTGAAAATCGTCAAGTGCATAAGACAAGTTCTAGTCAAAGGCATAAGTCAATTACATGTTCATACATGTATTTCGTGATATACCTTTGTATGCTTGTGTTAACTATGGTATGTTGTGTGATTACTTGCTAAGATTTCTTGAAATCTCATTGTGGTAGTTTCCACTATCATTCCCCAAGAGGAATGGTAGAAGTTGTGACAGGTTTAGTAAACGACGACCTTGACCATGACCATGACCAAGAGGAAGAGAACAACAGCTCCTCCTCCGGAGAGGATTGTGCCTAACATGGCTGTGAATTAGCTTGAGCCCTCCATCCTGGAGCAACTCGAGGCCATCGACCATGAGATCACTGGTATTCTTGAATTCATTGCAGAGTTCAAGTGGCTTAACAACTGGGACAAGGATAGCTTTGGAAAAACGTGTGAAGCCTGAATCTTCTTGAAGAGTACGGGAGCTTAAGTTATTTTGGAAAAAAAAAAGAAGAAGAAGGAAAATGGTGTTGATGGTTTTAGACTTCAACTTTTGTGGAACTATGACTTTTGAGGAGGTTCCGTGTTTTGGGGAGTTTTAGACTATACTCTATCTATGTTTTGGGATGTTATGCCTTTATGACATATGTTTACGTTTGGACAATGTTCGGGATAAGATATTAGTATGGTGCCATGTGCTTTGCAATTGCTTATCACGTTGCTTAGTATCTGACTGTTACTATTTTTTCAGCTGCTACGTTATTGCATACTGCTAGTATACTTAGGTGCATAACATATTATCTGTCATGTATGAGGGGTGTGTAGCCATATGTTACATGTCCTGACATTTCAGTCACCGTCCAATCCCAAGCCCCTGCTAGGGGCACCATAGAGCATGGTATTAGAGCAATTATGTCTCTGGGAAACCCACACGTCTTCCTAGGAATGAGATTTGTAGTCGTAGGCTTGGATCTTATAGTTATAGGCCTGAATCCAAAGGAAGAAGAAGCTGCTCTTATAAGATCGTAAGTTTAAGAGAAGAAAGGTTGTTCTCCTTTAAAGAAGGGACTGACCCATGCTAGTTTCGTGCATTTTTCTGGAAAATGAAATCATGGTTCGAAATCGGCTTGAGAATACATCTCCGAGAGGTGGGGGATCAAGAGACTACGAATCCTGCAATGGAAGGGGGACAAGCTATAGCTGAAGCCATTCGCTAGGTGACTGAGGTGGTACGTACTCAGATGGAAGAAGTACAGAACGCCGGACAAGTACCGCCTAGAGGGGAATAAGTATGTACTTACGAGAAGTTCATGGTGTATAGATGGCCGAAATTCGTTGGAATGGAAGGACCTCTAAAGGCTAACAAGTGTGATATGAACCTAGATTATATTGAAATCTAGACCCATTGAAGGACCCTCCTCAAGAACCTAGATTAGATTATAAGGGGAACGCTACAAAGATTGTGATTTACCTTTGATAAGTTCAAAAGTTTAATCAAGAACAAGAGGAGTAAACTCAACTCACAAATAAAATTCAATATTGTCTTCCACAGCTTTTTTCAAGTGGATCAAAACTGGTTTTCCTTCTTTTAAGCCAATCTTGAGTGTTTGGCTCTTGCTAGTTCCATCCCAAGCAGATTGCACCAATCTTTGCATTGCTTCCTTGATCTTCTTAGCTCTTGATCTTGTGATTGGCTCATTTGGAACTTGCAAAGAATCTTTAAGACTAGGCCCACTTTGGCTCCCATCATTCCCCCTCTCCTCAAAATGATTCGACCTTGAATCTTCACCTACATCAAATGGAGAAATATCAGAAACATTGAAAGTAGCATAAACATTATACTCACCTGGAAGGTCCACTTTATACGCATTGGTATTAATTTTCTCAAGAATTTGGAAAGGTCTATCTCCTCTAGGATGCAACTTAGTCCTTCTATGGGCTGGGAATCTTTCTTTGTGCATGTGAACCCAAACCCAATCTCTTGGTTCAAAGATGACACGCCTTCGCCCTTTATTGGCTTGGGAAGCAACCTTTTCATTCTTTTGGGTATTTTGAAGTCGTACCCTCTCATGAAGTGACTTTACCAACTCCGCCTTCTTTTGTCAATTCAAGCTACTCCTACCATCAATAGATAAAGGTAACAAATCTAAAAGAGTAAGTGGATTAAAACCAAAAACAATTTCAAAAGGAAAATATGAAGTAGTACTATGCATGGTCCAATTATATGCAAACTCTATAAATGACAAATAATCCTCCCAAGTTTTTAAATTCTTATGAACAATAGTGCGTAAAAGTTGAGTTAAAGTCCTATTAAATACTTCAATCTGACCATCAGTCTGCGGATGACAAGTAGTGAAAAATAAGAGCTTAGTACCCAATTTCCCCCACAACACCTTCCAAAAGTAGTTAAGGAAATTAAAATCCCTATAAAAAACAATACTCCTAGGCCCACCATGGAGTTGCACTATCTCCCTAAAAAACAAGTCAACTATGTTTGTGGCATCATCTATTTTATAGCATGGAATGAAATGTGCCATCTTTCTAAAAATCTATCCAAAACCACAAAAATAGAATCTTTGCACCTATTTGTCCTAGGCAGCCCCAAAACAAGCTCCACAGATATGTCTACCCATGGTTCACTAGGAACGGGTAAGGGTGTATACAACCCATGTGGCAAAACCTTAGATTTGTCCTTTCTACATGTAATGCACCTTCCACAAATGCGATTCACATCTCTCTCCATCTTAGGCCAAAAGAAATGTTCATGCAAAATGTCTACAGTTTTCTTGACACCAAAGTGTCCCATTAATCCCCCACCACGTGCCTCACGCACCAATAACTCACGCATAGAACAATTTGGTAGACAAAGTTTGCTTTCTTTAAATAAATAACCATCATGCTTGTAAAACTTACCAAATGCCGCCTTATCACATGCCATATACACATAAAAAAAGTCACCGTCATCGGCATACATGTCTTTCACATATTCAAACCCAAGCATTTTAGCACTCATAGAAGTAAGAAGTACATACCTCCGGAATAGAGCATCAACAACAGTGTTCTCCTTACCTTGCTTGTAACGGATGACATAGGGAAAGGTCCCAATGTATTCCATCCATCTAGCATGCCTTTTATTCAACTTACCTTGACCCTTGAGATGCTTTAGTGATTCATGATCGGTGTGGATCACAAATTTCCTAGGCCATAGGTAGTGCTGCCAAGTCTCTAATGCTCGAACAAGAGCATAAAGCGCTTTGTCATACGTAGGGTACTTCAGGGACAAAGAGCTCCAAAGAGCTTTGTCATATGTAGGTGTTTTAGGGTACTTCACTTAGCTTCTCACTGAAGAAGGCTATGGGCCTCCTATCCTGCATCAAAACAGCTCCAATTCCATTCCTAAGACATCACATTCAATCTCAAAAACTTTGTTAAAATCAGGTAATGCCAACACAGGTGCAGAGCACAACATTTCTTTAATAGTGGCAAAAGCATTCTCTTGATTAGCAGCCCAATGAAACCCAACATTCTTTTTAATTACCTAAGTGAGGGGTGCAGCAATGGTGCTAAAATTTTTAACAAAACGTCAATAAAAGCTAGCTAAGCCATGAAAGCTTCTTACCTCAGTGATTCTTTTTGGCGTTGGCCACTCCTTGATGGCCTTGACTTTCTCTTCATCCACCTCAATAACTTTTGTACTAATAACATAACCAAGAAAAACAACTTTTTCCATGCTAAAGGTACAATTCTTGAAATTAGCATATAATTTTTCACATCTTAACACATCAAACACATATCTCAAATGCTCAATATGTTCATTTAAGCCCTTGATGTACACTAGGATATCATCAAAGTATACAACCACAAACTTGCCAATAAACTCACTTGAGACATGGTTCATTAATCTCATGAATGTACTTGGTGCATTTGTAAGTCCAAATGGCATAACCAACCATTTATATAACCCATACTTAGTTTAAAAGCAAGTTTCCATTCATCACCCTCTTTCATTCTAATTTGATGGTACCTACCTTTAAGATCAATTTTATTAAAAAGACCTGAGCCATGCAATTCATCAAGCATATCATCTAATCTTGGAATGGGATGACAATACTTTACCGTGATATTGTTGACCGCCCTTACAATCAACACACGTCCTCTACGTCCCATCCTTCTTTGGCACTAGTACTGCACATGGGCTCATGCTCTCCCTCGCGTACCCCTTGCCCATCAAGCCCTGAACTTGGTTCTGAAGCTCATTTGTATCCTCTAGATTACTCCTATAGGCTGGTCGGTTTGGAATAGTAGCTCCGGGCACAAAATCAATCTGGTGGTCAACGCCTTTAATGGGTGGCAACTCATTAGGCATCTCCTCCGGGAATATACCCTCAAACTCCTGTAGCAAAGAAACAACCAAACTGGGAAGAGATTGGTTAGTTTCATCAAGATTAAGATAAGATTTTTTATAAACAAGAAAAATCCTAGGGCGATTGTAACATCCCGCTTAATTAATCCTTGATTAACCCTTAAGTACTCTAGATTAGGCTTTTATTTTTGGGTTAATCAGTTTCATTATGTTTGATACATTAATGTTGGTATTTAGTGTTAATGAGCTAAGGATTCAAGTGGCTAGCCCATATGGCCCAAAGCCATGTTTGTACTCATTTCACCATTCAAAGACCAAAGCCCTAATACACCATACCATTGGTTTCCTTAAGCCCAAATCACACTCAAAGTATCGAAATTAAGTTTTAAAAATTGGCTAAGGCCATTAAGCATCATACTTGAGGTTAGTGCACTTTAAGCTACGATTCGAAGCTTAATCATGCTTAATCTTTTCTTAAATTTTTTAATTCAAATTTTCTTGAATTAATACTCCCTTAAACCATGATTAGACTATGTTAATACCCTAGCTAAACCATTCCACATGTCATTAAGAAAAATGACATAACAAGGCCAAACCATGCTTTAATCGGTTTTGTGCTTTGCCCATTGTAATGCTTGGACTGTTTTGTGCTTGGGCCCAACATTTTTGTAGTTTGTCCTCAAGGGTAATATGGTCCTTAAAAGTTTGAGTCTTGGACGAAATTGGTTGCATCAACCAAAGACATAACAAGGCCAAACCATGCTTTAATCGGTTTTGTGCTTTGCCCATTGTAATGCTTGGACTGTTTTGCGCTTGGGCCCAATATTTTTGTAGTTTGTCCTCAAGGGTAATATGGTCCTTAAAAGTTTGAGCCTTGGACGAAATTGGTTGCATCAACCAACTCAAAGAACCAAACTGGGTGCACCTTGGTGTAGTTTGTGTAGGTTCGATTGAATTTGAACTAGCCTCCTGCCATGGTTTGCACCATCACCACCACCTCCTTCTCCACCCAATCACCAAGAAGTCCCATGACCATCATGAAGGATTTTGACTCATTTTTGCTGCCCAAACAATCCAAAACCGAACTAATGTTTTGCCAAGAGAAAACCAACTCCATCCACCTGTTTTCAAGGGTGGTTTGAGAGATCTTCTGCCTCCCAAATTGATATGAACTTCACCAACAATTGTGATGAAACCCGATAACAATGATGGCTTGGAACCCCAAGATCGTATTGACAAGATTTGTTGAGCCTTGACCAGTCACCCAACTAGATGAGAACCAAGACTACGAAGGATTGAAAACGCCACACCCAGAAATCAGAATCAAGGTGATAAGTTTGGAGCTTGAACGCCACAAGATTAACTTGATAAGTTCAAGGAGTTCTTTGAAGAACCAAGAGGAACACAAGACCTCACAAAAACAAATAAGTTTCTGAAATTTCCAATCTGATATTAAAACTCGAAATAACCCCTTTATATACTTGGAACAACCCTCCAAGAATAGGAAAAGTCATAACTACAGCTTTAAAAGCAACACAAATATTAACATAACAAGTCCCACGAAATTTAGGCCTCTTGGACTTCTAGAGGCAGCCAGAAATGACTAAATGACTAAATTCAATGTATTTCACGTACCCAGGCAAGACCAAGTTCATTCACCTATTTAATATTCTTGAAACTTAACAAATTCACGTCCTTTAATGGTCAGACCATTCATCATATTTCTATGTGCTAATTAGCCTCTTCAATTGCCTTGATGACATGGATTAAGTCTTGAATATTATTTGAGCCCATCTTGGTCTTTTTAGAATCAGCCCAATTCTCTTGGATTAGCCCATTTAGTGCTTCCTTGAAACGTTTGGCTCTAAGTCTTGTAATTGGGCCACTAGGAAATGACAAAGGGTCTTGTACAAATTCAGCTCCATTCCCACTTGTATGATTAGCATGTCCAACTCCTTGGTTTGCATCATTCTCCCCCTCTTGAGAAGGATTTGTCCTCAAATCATCACCTACATCAAAAGGAGACAAATCAGCAACATTAAAGCTTGCACTGACACCATACTCACCTGGTAAGTCAAGCTTGTAGGCATTATCATTGATGCGTTCTACTACTTGAAATGGCCCGTCACCCCGAGGTAGGAGTTTTGAACGCCGCTTCTCTGGAAAACGGTCCTTCCTTAAGTGCAACCAAACCCAATCTCCTGGTTGAAACACTACCTTCTTACGTCCCTTGTTGGCTTGATGGACATATTGTTTAGTCCTCCTTTCAATGTTCAGCCGTGCCTTTTCATGAATCATCTTTACAAATTCTGCCTTCTTTTTGCCATCTAAGTTCACACGTTCACTCAAAGGTAAAGAAGTTAAATCCAAAGGTGACAATGGGTTAAAGCCATAAACAATTTCAAATGGTGAAAACTTAGTTGCAGAATGTATACTTCTATTGTAAGCAAATTCAACATGTGGCAAACAATCTTCCCATGCTTTCAAGTTCTTTTTAATGATAGCACGCAACAAAGACGACAAAGTTCTATTTACTACTTCAGTTTGGCCATCCGTTTGTGGATGACAAGTAGTAGAAAACAACAACTTAGTTCCCAGCTTTCCCCACAAAGTCTTCCAAAAGTAACTCAAAAACTTTGCATCCCTATCAGAAACAATGGTCTTAGGCATACCATGTAACCTAACAATTTCTTTGAAGAACAAATCAGCTATATGTGATGCATCATCAGTTTTATGGCATGCAATGAAGTGTGCCATCTTGGAAAATCTATCTACCACCACAAAAACTGAATCTCTCCCCCTCTTAGTCCTAGGTAAACCTAAAACAAAATCCATAGAAATATCAGTCCAAGGTTCACTAGGTATTGGCAAAGGGGTGTACAAACCATGGGGTTTCAACTTAGACTTAGCCTGTTTACACGTGATACACTTCTCACAAATTCTTTCCACATCACGTTTCATATGAGGCCAAAAAAAATGTTCATGCAAAATTCCTAAAGTCTTAGCTACACCAAAATGACCCATCAAACCACCACCATGAGCTTCTCTCACAAGCAATTCGCGCAAAGAACATATTGGCAAACACAGTTTATTTTCCCGAAACAAAAATCCATCATACCTATAAAACTTACCAAACGCCATTTTTTCACATGCATTGAACACATCACCAAAATCAGAATCTTGAGCATACAATTCCTTAATGTATTCAAAGCCAAGCATTTTTGTATCTAAAATGGAAAGTAAGGCATACCTTCGGGACAATGCATCAGCCACCACATTTTCCTTACCTTGCTTATATCTGATCACATACGGAAATGTTTCAATGAATTCCACCCACTTGGCATGGCGTTTGTTCAACCTTTGCTGTCCTTTCAAATGCTTCAAAGACTCATGATCTGTGTGAATCACAAACTCCTTTGGCCATAGATAGTGTTGCCAATTTTCCAAAGCCCTCACCAAGGCATACATCTCCTTATCATAAGTAGGGTAATTTAGGGCTGCCCCACTCAACTTTTCACTGAAATAAGCAATTGGACGGCCTTCTTGCATCAAAACAGCTCCAATTCCTATGCCTGAAGCATCACACTCAATTTCAAAAGTTTTAGCAAAGTTAGGTAAAACAAGCAAAGGTGCATTAGTTAACTTTTCTTTGATCAGACTAAATGCCTTTTCTTGTTCTTTTCCCCACTTAAACGGCACATTTTTCTTGATGACTTCAGTAAGAGGGGCGGCTAAGCTACTAAAATCACGCACAAACCGTCTATAGAAGCTAGCTAAGCCGTGGAAACTCCTCACTTGGCTGACTGTTGTAGGCGTTGACCACTCTTGGATTGCCTTCACCTTTTCCTCATCCACCTCAATTCCTCTCTTACTAACAACAAAACCAAGAAACACAAGCTTATCCGTGCAAAAGGTGCACTTTTTGAGGTTAGCAAACAACCTTTCTTTCCTTAGAATTTCCAAAACAGATTTCAAATGCATTACATGTTCTTCCAAATTTTTGCTATAGATCAGGATATCATCAAAATACACAACTACAAATCTGCCAATAAATGCTCGCAAAACATGGTTCATCAAACGCATAAATGTGCTCGGAGCATTAGTTAAACCGAAAGGCATCACTAACCACTCATACAAACCATATTTAGTCTTAAAAGCAGTTTTCCATTCATCACCTTCTTTCATCCTAATCTGATGATATCCACTCTTAAGATCAATTTTTGTAAAGACACAAGAACCATACAATTCATCCAACATATCATCTAGTCTAGGAATGGGATGACGATACTTTACCGTTATGTTGTTGATGGCTCGGCAGTCAACACACATCCTCCATGTTCCATCCTTCTTGGGAACTAACAGCACCGGAACCGCACAAGGACTCATACTTTCACGCACAAACCCCTTCTCCAATAATTCACTTACTTGCCTCTGAAGTTCCTTGGTCTCCTCGGGATTACTCCTATAAGCAGGTCGGTTTGGAATTGATGCACCAGGTATGAAATCAATTTGATGTTCAATCCCTCGGATTGGAGGTAAACCATATGGTACCTCTTCAGGAAGGACATCTTCAAACTCCTGCAAAAGAGAAACAATATTGCTCGGCAAAGCACCGACGAGATCATTAGTACATAAAAGAGCCTCCTTGTACATGAGTACAATAAGGGGCTGGTGTGAAAATAATGCTCTCTTGATCTCACTTTTTTTTGCAATGTAATTGAATTTTTCCTCTCTTGCTCTCACTATAGCCGAAATCCTCTCTCTTTCTTTTTCACTCTGATCAATGTTTTTCTCTCCTTTTTTTTTTAAGTCTTTTTTTTCAGTTTCGGCCTTCCTTTCCTTTTCCTTTTTTTTTTCATTCGAACTTTGTAACTTTAATTGGTCCTCCCTGACCTGTTTTGGAGTTAATGGCACAAGAGTAATAGGTTGCCTATTAAGAGTGAAGGAATACTTATTTGTGAATCCATCATGCGTAACCCTCAGATCATACTGCCATGGTCTTCCCAACAGTAAATGGCATGCGTGCATAGGAACCACATCACAACGCACCTCATCCTCATATTTGCCAATGGATAATGCCACCAACACTTGTCTTGTCACCTTGATTTCCCCACATTCATTCAACCACTGAAGCCGGTAAGGTTGAGGATGTTTCAAGGTAGTTAAAGCCAATTTCTCCACCAAATAAGTGCTGGCTACATTTGTGCAACTCCCACCATCGATAATGACACTGCAAACTTTGTTATTTACAAAGCACCGAGTATGAAACAAGTTCTCCCTTTGGTTACTTTCTTCCTCCTTAACCTGCACATTGAGAACTCGCCTTGCAACCAATAAATCTCCAACCACAGCATTTTGCTCATCGTCAGCATCCTCCATAGATGGCATATCATCATTATCTACTTCTTCCTCATTTTCTGACTCAAGCTCTCCTTGGGCATTTATCACCATCACCCTCTTGTTTACACACTGGCTGGCTATATGTCCGCGCCCCTGACATTTAAAACATTTAATATCACGTGTCTTAGAACTTGAAGTCTCGATTGTACCTGAAGTAGTGGCGGTCTTTAAGTTGGCATTCTTAGAGGATTCAAATTTTGGCTTATTTTGTTGCTGCTCGTCCCTTTTTGGAGTTGTCTTCCACGAGCTGGTTGTAGCCATAGGCAGTCCCCTCCTAGCCAATCCCTTTCGTTTGAATTGTTCCTCCACCTTTATGGCTTGATGCACCATATCTGTCAACTCAACATAGTGCTGCATCTCGACTATATCCGCAATCTCACGATTTAAACCGTGCAAAAACCTAGCCATGGTGGCTTCCCGGTCCTCTTCTACATTTGCCCGGATCATAGCTACCTCCATCTCCTTGTAATACTCATCCACACTTTTAGATCCTTGAATTAACCTCTGTAATTTTTGATACAATCCCCTATAATAGTGGCTGGGTACAAAACGCTTCCTCATAAGCATTTTCATTTCCTCCCAAGTGTCCACGGGTGGCTCTCTATTCCTCCTCCTATTAATCAGTAATTGATCCCACCACACAATGGCATAATCGGTAAATTCAATTGCAGCCAACTTAACCTTCTTTATCTCTGAGTAGTTGTGACAATCAAAAACCATCTCCATTTTAGTTTCCCACTCCAAATAAACTTCAGGATCATTTTTACCTTGAAAAGATGGGATTTTAATCTTTATATTTCCTAAATCGTTATCCCTCCTAGGCCTACCCATCCTAGCTTCTCTATTTCTATACCCACGCTCAATCCTGCCTCGGTTCAAATATTGCTCATCAAACTCCTCCGACTCCGCCTCTCCATCAACATTCCGCCACGGACCACGCCCACCATGCTGCCTATTGTGGATGTCATGTTGCTGGCCCCTAGGAGTTTCCGCTTCTACCCTGTCCAACCTTTCGTGAATAGGTTCTAATTCAGCCCTCAACATACGCCTCATCTCCCCTAACATCGCTTGCATTTGGAGGTTTGGAACTGGAGGTTGTCGAAATTCTTCGGTTGTGTCTTCTTCTTGATTATTAGACATGTTTTAAAATCTGCAAACAAAGTTAGAATCCTCACAAGCACTCCCTCACGTGTTTCACTCAAGAATTGATACACTTGCACTCGTGTTTTCACTCTAAACGGCTTTTACCCTCATATGGTCTCGCACACTCTTGCCTTTTTCCACTCTTCTGTGTCTTCTTTAGTTCTTAATCGAACTTCAAGAAACTCATTCAAAATAATCCAGCAGCAATTCAGAAAATAAACAACCAAAACTCATCAAAAGTTCAAGTACTTGAATAAGGTGAGATACAAGATTGAAAGGAAGAAGTTTTCTTACTGGAATCGTGTACCCTTTTTTTTTTTTTTTTTTCGTTTTTTTTTTTTTTTTTTTTTTAAAACACAGCAGGAACAGGAAATAGAACGAAAATAAAAGATAGACAAACTTATCTTAGAACCAAAGCTCTTGATACCAAAATGATATGAACTTCACCAACAATTGTGATGAAACCCGATAACAATGATGGCTTGGAACCCCAAGATCGTATTGACAAGATTTGTTGAGCCTTGACCAGTCACCCAACTAGATGAGAACCAAGACTACGAAGGATTGAAAACGCCACACCCAGAAATCAGAATCAAGGTGATAAGTTTGGAGCTTGAACGCCACAAGATTAACTTGATAAGTTCAAGGAGTTCTTTGAAGAACCAAGAGGAACACAAGACCTCACAAAAACAAATAAGTTTCTGAAATTTCCAATCTGATATTAAAACTCGAAATAACCCCTTTATATACTTGGAACAACCCTCCAAGAATAGGAAAAGTCATAACTACAGCTTTAAAAGCAACACAAATATTAACATAACAAGTCCCACGAAATTTAGGCCTCTTGGACTTCTAGAGGCAGCCAGAAATGACTAAATGACTAAATTCAATGTATTTCACGTACCCAGGCAAGACCAAGTTCATTCACCTATTTAATATTCTTGAAACTTAACAAATTCACGTCCTTTAATGGTCAGACCATTCATCATATTTCTATGTGCTAATTAGCCTCTTCAATTGCCTTGATGACATGGATTAAGTCTTGAATATTATTTGAGCCCATCTTGGTCTTTTTAGAATCAGCCCAATTCTCTTGGATTAGCCCATTTAGTGCTTCCTTGAAACGTTTGGCTCTAAGTCTTGTAATTGGGCCACTAGGAAATGACAAAGGGTCTTGTACAAATTCAGCTCCATTCCCACTTGTATGATTAGCATGTCCAACTCCTTGGTTTGCATCATTCTCCCCCTCTTGAGAAGGATTTGTCCTCAAATCATCACCTACATCAAAAGGAGACAAATCAGCAACATTAAAGCTTGCACTGACACCATACTCACCTGGTAAGTCAAGCTTGTAGGCATTATCATTGATGCGTTCTACTACTTGAAATGGCCCGTCACCCCGAGGTAGGAGTTTTGAACGCCGCTTCTCTGGAAAACGGTCCTTCCTTAAGTGCAACCAAACCCAATCTCCTGGTTGAAACACTACCTTCTTACGTCCCTTGTTGGCTTGATGGACATATTGTTTAGTCCTCCTTTCAATGTTCAGCCGTGCCTTTTCATGAATCATCTTTACAAATTCTGCCTTCTTTTTGCCATCTAAGTTCACACGTTCACTCAAAGGTAAAGAAGTTAAATCCAAAGGTGACAATGGGTTAAAGCCATAAACAATTTCAAATGGTGAAAACTTAGTTGCAGAATGTATACTTCTATTGTAAGCAAATTCAACATGTGGCAAACAATCTTCCCATGCTTTCAAGTTCTTTTTAATGATAGCACGCAACAAAGACGACAAAGTTCTATTTACTACTTCAGTTTGGCCATCCGTTTGTGGATGACAAGTAGTAGAAAACAACAACTTAGTTCCCAGCTTTCCCCACAAAGTCTTCCAAAAGTAACTCAAAAACTTTGCATCCCTATCAGAAACAATGGTCTTAGGCATACCATGTAACCTAACAATTTCTTTGAAGAACAAATCAGCTATATGTGATGCATCATCAGTTTTATGGCATGCAATGAAGTGTGCCATCTTGGAAAATCTATCTACCACCACAAAAACTGAATCTCTCCCCCTCTTAGTCCTAGGTAAACCTAAAACAAAATCCATAGAAATATCAGTCCAAGGTTCACTAGGTATTGGCAAAGGGGTGTACAAACCATGGGGTTTCAACTTAGACTTAGCCTGTTTACACGTGATACACTTCTCACAAATTCTTTCCACATCACGTTTCATATGAGGCCAAAAAAAATGTTCATGCAAAATTCCTAAAGTCTTAGCTACACCAAAATGACCCATCAAACCACCACCATGAGCTTCTCTCACAAGCAATTCGCGCAAAGAACATATTGGCAAACACAGTTTATTTACTTACATTACATATGACATTTTCACCATTTTTGCATATTACATTCATAAGTGTCATTTTTGCATAAAATTTACTATATATGCACATGTCATAGAAAACATTTTTTTTTAAGATAACATGAAAATCATTTTGTCACGACACCAAAGGCCAGGATGGAGAATTATCTTGGTGGAACTCCTATGTCCACTCTGGTGTGTTTAATAATGGAATGGTAACTCCCGGGTTGACGAAAAAGAATGAATAGACTTCAAATGGGTTCTTTTTAAAGAACGCCGAAACAATGTCAACATGTTAAGACACCTAATGCTTATGAATTTTATGATGTTATGTTATATTTACCAATGCATTGAGAATGAGTCTATAGACAATGTAGTTTCAATGTAAGTTATACTACGGTCACCGGCAGGTACTCACAGTGTATATGGGGAACTGTGACATTACCACACGTTATATTATTAATTAAGATAATGATGTAAGTCTATGATGAAGAAAATTTATGATGAAATTTTTATGAAGTTATGTCTTTTCAAAAATGATGATGAAATTATTTACCGAGTAAAAACCTGCATCTTCATATTTTTAAAAGATGTTGAGGAATCTGGATGGGAGACATGCATACTGATTGTGTCAGTTAATTGTTTAACTTATTGAGATTTCAAGTAAATCTCACCCTTCTATGGGACCACTATCATTCCACTCGGAATGATTAAGGAGGACTCGANTGATTGAGGAGGAGTCAGATCTGGAGAGGAAGCTGGACTTAATTTTGATGTTCATAGCTCAACTCCTTTATGCTTTAGATCGCATTAAGAGAATGATATGAGTTTGTATATAAGTCTATGCTACTTTAGTATTTCGAACATGATGATTATCTAATGAAGTTGAGATGTTTTAGTTATTCTGGCATATTTTTCACCTTAACCTTTTATTTCCATTGCGNAAGTCTATGCTACTTTAGTATTTCGAACATGATGTTTTAGTTATTCTGGCATAGTTTTTGCCTTAACCTTTTATTTTCGTTGCAATTATTGCATACAACTAGTTGCATACTTGGATGCATTGCATATTAACTGTCATGAACAGGGGTAAGTAACTTTGTGTTGCATGTCCCAACGCTCTAAGTCTCTGTTCCATCCCAAGCGGGAATTGGGGGCATCACAACAATCTGTGAAGAAAGCCCTTTTAACCTTACTCTCTCTTGCATAGAAACTTAGTTTTGTCTTTCCTTTTCTCTCCGCAGACTCTCTTTCTTTTTTCTCTCATGGCTCCATTTTTTTTCTTTTACGCTCAGCCACCTCTCTACTTTCTTTTACACTCTTTCTTTTTTGCTTATTTTCACTCTCACTCTTTCTTTTTTGCTCAATCCCTTTTTCACTCTTTCTTTTTTGATCACTTGCATTTTCACTCTTTCCTTTCTGATCACTCTCATTTTCAGTTTCAGTTGGTCCTCACAGACCTGGCTTGGAGTTAGAGGAGCAAGCTTGATTGTTTTGCCATCATTTTCAAAGCTATACATGTTCTTGATCCTATCATGTGTCACCCTCCTATCATGCTGCCACATCCTTTCCAACAAAATATGGCCAGCATGCATTGGCACAACATCACAAAGCACCTCATCCTGATACTTCCCAATAGAAAAAGTTACTAACACTTGTTTGTCCACCCTAACCTCTCTACAATTATTTAACCATTGCAATTTGTATGGTCTAGAGTGTTTTAAGGTTGGTAAACTCAATTGCTCAACCATAGTAGTGCTAGCCACATTAGTACAACTCCCCTTATCAATGATCATACTACATACCTTATTGTTGACGTGGCATCTAGTATAGAAAATGTTCTCTTTCTGTTGCTTTGCATCATCCATCTTAATGTGTGTATTGAGAGCACACCTGGCAACAAGAGACTCGCCTGCCACTCCATCATCATCAATAGCATCAACCAATTCGGGCACCTCATCATTATCATTCTCCCTCTCAGTCATCACCTCCTCATTGTCATGCATAATCATCACCCTTTTGTTTGGACATTGAAAAGCGATTTGCCTTGAACCCAAACACTTGAAGCATTCAATATCTCTATTATGTGAAGGTTGAGATTCTACCTTGGGTTTGTAGCTAGTTCCCTCATCTTTTCCCTTAGGTGGTTCGATCTTTCTCTTCGCTTCAACTGGATCATTTCTATCCCACTTTGATTTCCAAGCAGTGCTAGAAACTGAAGTGCACCTTGTTGTCCATTTCCTCTTTAATTGCATCTTCACCTTCATAGCCATGTGCACCATGTCCTCTATCTCCACATAATGATGCAATTCAATTACATTATCTATGTCCCTATTCAAACCACTCAAAAATATAGCCATGATGGCCTCTCAGTCCTCCTCTACATTAGCCCAAATCATCGCCACCTCCATCCCCTTATGGTAATCCTCCACACTCCAAGACTCCTGTGTATGATTTTGTAATTTCTGGTAAAGGTTTCTATAGTAATGGCTAGGTACAAATCTCTGCCTCATGAGAGCTTTCAACTCTCCCCATGACTCTACAGGCCTCTCATAACTCCTCCTATTGGTCACTAATTGATCATACAAAATAATAGCATAATCAATGAACTCAATTACTGCCAACTTCATTTGCTTCCCGTTCGAGTAATTATGACAATCAAACACCAACTCTATTTTTTTCACCCACTCTAGATAAACCTCAGGGTCAGCTCTACCTTGGAAAGATGGTAATTTCATTTTGATGCTCCCAAATCCTCTATCTACACCATCCCGACCCAACTTCAGATGTTAAGTCTTCCTCATCCTCACCATATCCTGCATTCTCAAACTCATTTTCAATCTTATGCTCTCGTCGCCTCCTATATCTCCCAGCTTGCGGATTTTTAATCGTCACTTCTTCATGATCCATCCTATCCCTCACTTCACCCATCACAAAGTTCAACCGCTCAAACTGTTGTTGCATGTCTTGCAACACAAATGATGAGTTATCTGCCCTCCCCCTTGGTGATGAGACATTGTAAGGTGTTAGTGGTAAAAAAAAACATCACACACTCCCTTACGTGTTTACACTCAAATAATGGCACTCCACTCGTGTTTCACTCTTAATTGACTTTTTATCCGATAATTAAACTCAAGAGTTTTCTCACTCAAGTTCTTTAAGAACTAATTGTACTCAATCAAGACAATGCAACATTGTTTTATCCAAACTCAATCAAGAGAAACATGGAAGGAATAAAAAATGACACGAGAAACAAGGAAATTATACGAATAAAAGAGTAATAATTATAAGACAAGATACCAACTAGAATAATGAAAGCAGCCCCTTTGATGATAAGGATCAAGGAAAAATTTCGGATTTCTCTTTCTTTTTTTGGAAGATTTTTTTTTCTTTTCTTTTCACCAACTGACTTGATCAAAAATCTCTAACAATAACTCAAAATCCCTAAGATAAATGTGATATACGGCAGCCTATAGAACAATAGATTTCAGCCAACACAAACCCTAGAACAATAAAATTTGGCAGCCCTAAGAATAGTAAAGAAATTCGGCAGCCACCTCTTTTGTTTTTTTTTCGCAACACTAGAACAGTGAAGCCCTATAATCAAAATTAAAGATGCAAGAATTAAAAGATAGAATCAGATATGATTGTAAACTTTACTCTGAATACCAAATGATATGAACTCATAGGAATGGAATCCCCTAAACCCCCAATCAATTTGAAAACTCACCCAAGAAAGCCAAAATCAAGTCAATGGATGGAGAATCTTGGCCTTATGAGAACTCGTTTCAAGAACCTAGAATATATTAAAATCTAGACCCATTGAAAGACCCGTCTCAAGAACCCAGATTACAAGGAGGAACGCCACAAAGGTTGTAATTTACTTTTGATAAGTTCAAAAGTTCAATCAAGAACATGAGGAGTAAACTCAACTCACAAATAAAATTCAATATTGTCTTCCACAGCTTGTATCAAGTGGATAAAACCAGTTCTCCTTCTTTCAAGCCAATCTTGAGCGTTGGGCTCTTGCTAGTTCCATCCCAAGCGGATTGCACCAATCATTGCATTGTTTACTTGATCTTCTTGGCTCTAGGTCTTGTGATTGGCCCATTTGGAACTTGTAAATGATATTTAAGACTTGGCCCACTTTGGTTCCCATCAAAGTGGCTTATGGATCTAGAAAGAACCTTCAAAGTAAGCGGATGCTCGAAAGAGCAGAAGGTCCAGTACGGGGGTCACATGCTTCAAGGAGGAGTTGGAATTTGGTGGCACACCAAACGACAACTTTTGGCCCAAGAATTGGGAAGTTTGACTACACTTACTTGGGAATGATTCAAGACCGAGTTTGATAATCGTTTCTTTCCAGAGACGGCCAAGCAGCAAAAAACTTTAGAATTTGCAAGTATGACCCAAGAGAATATGATGATCGGTTAGTATGCTGCTCGTTTTATGGAAATGGGGAGGTTTGCACCTCATCTAACTAGTACCAAGAAGATGCAAGCAAGGAAGTTCCAGGACGGTTTGCAACCTCGTATCTGAAACCAAGTAGCATGCCTACAGATAGGAAATTTCCAAGAATTGGTCAATGTAGCTTCGATAGCAGAGGTGGAGCAACAAAGACTAATCACACAGGCTCAAGCGGATGGGAAAAAGGGATTTCCTTACTTGTCAGGAAGTGGTACGGGGAAGCGAAAGGCCCCTGTAACTCCAAGCAAAGGAAACGGCCTGGTAGTCGGGGAAGGCTACGCTAGTCACTCCACCACCTTGTCGCCAATGCTAGAAAAGGCACAGTGGAGAATGTCAAAAGTCCTCAGGAGCGTATTTCAGATGTGGTCATACCGGCCATATGATCTGGGATTGTCTGTAGATTGCTCCAGGAGGAGCATCAACGCCGAACGCTAAGCCCAAGACTGCAACAAAAGCCAAGGTTTATGCTATTACACCAGGAGAGGTAGACTTAGAAGCTGATGAGACGGCAGATGCGAAAGTGATTACTGGTAACATTTCCAACTTTGCCTTAATTCATAGATAGCATGTGTCTGGGAATCTGGAGTAATTATAGTTATCTCTTTAGATAAAGTTAGATTGAAGTAGTACGTGGCATGTGCTTTGTTTGATTCCAAAGCATCAAGGTATTTTATCTCTAGTAGATACATTCGACGATGTGAGCTCGAGGCAGAGCCAATTCCTCAGAAAGTTTTAGTAGCTATCCCCGACTGGAAAGTAATCGGTTGCACAAGTGTAGTTAAGAATTGCCCGTTGGAAATCGTAGACTTAGTCTTGACCGCGGATTTGATTGTCTTCCACTTGATGGAATTCAATCTAATCTTAGGAAAGGATTGGTTGTCTAGGCATTACGCCCAGATAGACTATCGAAGGCGGGAAGTAGTGTTCAATCTACTTGCAAGAGAAGGGATCTGTTATATGGGCGAGACTGTTTGGCTTGATCTGTCTATGGTAACAGGTGAACAAGTAAAGAAGACTTTGGTGAACGGGGACAACGTTTATCTAGTAATGAAGATGGACCTAACGGTATGACCTAAACAAATCCAAGGAATCCTTGTGATTGAGCTTGAACCTGCCACAGCCCCAGTGCATAAGGCACCCTATCAAATGGCCCCAATAGAATTCAAAGAGTTTAAAGT
>QEOY01007297.1:3403-24757 GCA_003123805.1 Juglans sigillata
GTGATTTTCTAGGACAGTACAACGCACCTACTCTGAACTTTCGTATTATCAACCAAATGCCAACAAGAAAATCTACGATTAAGGAAATCAACGACAAAATATAAATGGATTAATGTTTACCATCCCTGCGATGTTAGCGGGCGAGAGCAAGTCCAGTCCCAAACTGCCTGAACGATGTACCTTTCGTGAGGTCAAATGGAAGGGTTAGGCTAAAGGCAACTCTATCCCTCTCGAGATGGAGAGCGGGTCCTGCCCCTCCTGGCAGCCCGAATAACTTACCCCAACCCCCATCGTAGTGAAGAGCAGACCATCCACATCGCTATCCGAATAAGTTACCTCCCTCGCGGGGTACGAAAGGTAAAGGCAGACCAAAGGGTTGCCTTATCCCTCCCGTGGTAGAGTGTGGGTTAGCCCTCGGCAACCCAAAGGTCAAGGCTTACCTTTCTTGCAAGCTTCAATAGGCGAGTGTGGGTCCAGTCACAAACTACCTGAATGACGTACCTCCCTCGGAACCAAAGGGGTAGAACTAGGCCGAAGGTTGTTCTACCCCTCCCGCGATGGAGAGTGGGTCATGGCCCCCTAGCGGCCTGAACAACTTACCCCGACCTCCGTCGCAATTAAGAATGGAATCAGAGCCAGCCTGACCCAATACTTACCTTCCTTGCGATGTCAACGAGCAGATGTGGGTCCAGTCTCAAACTGCCTGAACAACGTACCTCTTGCGGGGCCATTAGGGAAAACTAGGCCGAAGGCTGTTCTACTCTCCCGTGATAGAGAGTGGGTCATCCCCCCAGTGACCTGAACAACTTAACCCAACTCCTATCGCAGTGAAGAGCGAACCAGTTATACCTCTGTTTGAACTTACCTCCACCACTGGATACACAAGGAAAGCTAGGCCTAAATGCCTCATCCCTCATGCGATGAAGTGTGGGTCAGTCCTCAGCTATCTAAAAAAAAAAGATTTTACCTTCCTCATAAGAGTCAATAGGCAGGAGTGGGTCTAGTTGCAGACTATTTGAAAAGTTACCTCCTTGTGGGGTAACAGGGATGAGTCGAGCCAGAGGCTACTTGGACCCTCCTTCGGAGAAGAGTGGGTCCAGCCTTTAGGCGGCCCGAATACTTACCCCGATCTCCACTGCGAACGAAGAGTGGGTTTAGTGCCAATCTGGCCCAAATCCTACATTTCCTTGCGATGTCAACGAGCGGGAGCAAGTTTAATCTCAAATTGCCCGAATAAGTTACCTCCTTGTAGGGTAATAGGGGCGAGTCGAGCCAAAGACCACTCAGACCCTCTCGCGGAGGAGAAAGGGTTCGGCCTTTAGGTCACCTGAATACTTACCCCGACTCCTATCACGACGAAAGAGCAGACCAGCCCCACGGCTATCTGCAGAAGTTTCCTCCTTGGGGAATCAAAAGGGTGGGCTTGACTTGAGGCATCCCGACTTCTCTCTGATGGGGTGCAGGCCTAGTCCTTCGACTACTCGACGTGAACAAAATATCCAAGCTAGAAAAGTCAAAACAAGGGGCTACACAATGTCAATGGACGAGAGCGGGTACCTTCCCGCGGGGCAACAAGGACAAGTCGAGCCCTCTCGCAGAGAAGAGCGGGCCCGACCTTTAATCTACCCGAATACTTACCACGACTCCCGTCACAGTAAAGAACAAACCGACCCACGACCACCCAAAGAAATTACCTCCTCGGAGGGTAAAGGGGCAAGTCGAACTANGCTGCTCCTCCTGTCACTTCCTTTGTAGTCACTTTCTTTCTTTGAAGACTCTGACTCCAAAGAAGATCAATCACTTTACAATCTCAAAATTGAGATTTTTCCCTTGTCCAATACCTTTTATAGGGCGAGACCGTCACGTTTCCTTCTGACTCCAAGTATGTTTGAATATGAGCCATTTGATCTCGACCATCCATTTATCCTTTGGACTTGAAGAATTGTAGAGATCGAGTGATTGATGGGACAAGGTTTACACATTCGTCTAGCTTTCCTTGAGTCCAATCCAGTAGTTATCCCCCTAATAAGAGTCTCCTATATGGCGTTGGACCATACATTTGAGATAAGATGATATAGCCTGCAAGTACGTGATTTTTTCTCCACAAGCTTAATCTAGATGTGACATCTCAGATGGAGTATGGATTTCTGCATACAACAGTTGTCACCTCCTGGACATCTCCTCATTATCCCAGAGAGCCCATACATCTATATCAATCTTGTCCTTGACCATTGGTCGTCTTTGTTCTGCAAGCCTCCAGCATTGAGATAAGCAGGCTTTCTACAACATGCTGCTTGACTTACTTTTTCTTTGGCCGCAGACTATCCACCCAGTTGTTGCCTCTTCTTTGCATGCTATCGAATGAATCATCCTTAGTTGATCGGTGCGGAATCATGTATGTCAGGCTTTCTACATACTATTGCTCATCCTACTCTTTGGACTAGCTGCATTTTGCATGAGCGATGCCTCGTCTTCCATAGCACCTTGCCATAGGAATGGGTCTCTTCCCTTTCTCCGGCACAGTCTTCACATAAAATTTGTTGAACATTTTTTTTATTAGTAAAAAATTTGTAGGAACTATTTTTTAATAGCCTTTATTGCTTTTTACATTATTGAGTCTTGTGTTTATCTTGTCCTATCAAAACTTTATCGGGCTTTTATTTACATGGAACACATGCTAGATTAAGTTGTTGACATAGACCGTGAAGAATACAAAGGATATTGAATCGAAAAGATCAACTAGGAAATTCTTATCCAAGGTTTAAATTTTTCCCATCGTTTTGACACTATCATTATAAATTAGTTCCTCCATCAATATTCCATCAAACTTTTCTAGTGGCAAGTTTGATATGTGGCTTTTAAATCACATCATAACCAATAAGCACATGACACTTGTTTGCTCGAAATAAGTCTAGCATCACATCAAAACATAAACAACAAATAATAATAATAATAATAATAATAATAATGAAAAAAAACAACCCCACACAAGCAATTAGCAAAAAGTTTAGATGATGTATTTCAATTGGGAAATAAGTAAGTTATAACCCAAATCAATCACTACATTTTTTATGCAAAATAATCTGGAATAGTGGGATTGGTTTCATACAAAGGATAGAAGAATATTAGTGATGATATCTATTCTATTTAAAAGTTACAATTAGCTTGATGAAGCAAAAAATCTGGATGCATAATAAAAAGCAGCAGACAAATTAATTAAGGTCCCACTCAGGCTGCCTCCTCCCATGGGCATGCAGGATAAAGATGAATAATTAAGGTGGTCCAGTCAAATGATAAAAGAGATTGCTTTAAGCTCCTGTTTTAGTATTTACTATTGGAAGCAAGGTAGGTAGGTGGATGTATTGATAGTGTTAATTCAAATAAAGTGGTGGAGTGCTCAGCCATTTCTTTGAGTGCAGTTCAAGCAGATCTTTTGAATCTCATATTGTTGATGATCACAACTGTTTCCAAATTCATAGCCATGGATACTTAGGTCGTTTGGACAGTGAGATGAGAAGAGATGAATTGAATAAAATAATATTATAATATTATTTTATTCATATTATTATTATTTTGATATTTGAAAAGGTTGAATTATTTTATACTTAAATTTATCAAATTTGACACATAACATCCATAGTTTAAGGATGTAGATGTTTGGGTAAGAGTATTTTTCTTCTAAAGTAGAATAGTTTTTGTTTCTGTGTTTGTTTTTGTTTTTTTTTTTAATCTAGGGTACAACTTTTCCTCAAATTCTTTCCAAACATAAAAACTACTTAATTTGATATCTTTTATTATTTTTAAATAAATAATCTAAATAATAATTACTTAAAAAATTATATAAATTCATTACTCAAACATCTTTTATAGTGGGACCCACGTTTACACAAAAATCTATAAATTTTCTTCTATTATCTACTTCTTAAACTATTCATTATTTTGATTTATGATGTCATATTTGATATGTAAACATTTTAAAATGTATCTTATCATGAATATAATTTTTACTGATAAATGAATAATGATAGTTCCCCTTTAAAAAAAAAAAACTATTCATCACCAAATAGTAGTTATTTATATTTATATATATATATATATATAATTTACAATCTAACGTATCACATCAAGTCACGTCATTTTGTAAATCTATTTTTATTGAATCTCTTAATGGGTTCGAGTAATGAGATTTACACAATATTTTTTACAGCATATTTTATAATTATATTTTAAAATAAGGATATTTTTATAAAGTAATATTATTTTTATAAGATATTTTATAAAAATATCATTCATTTTAAAATATAACTATAGAAAATATTGTGAAAAATATTGTCTTTATCATTTTTCACTTCAAATAAAAAAACAACGATGGGACTCAATAAAATACATAAACCATACTTCAAAATTATAATATTATTACTATGAAAATTAAATAATAGGACAACGTCCTATATACTTATTCCATAGGCAAAGAGAGATATGTGATTAAGACCTATTTAGATTGAGAAATTATTTTATTATTATAATTTTTTAAATTTTTACGTAAAATATAATAAATAATTTAATTTTTTTAAATTTTAATTCAAATTTTTTAATTTTTTAATTTTAAAATTTAAAATAATAATAATAATAAATAATATTTTAATTATTTTTAATTTTTATCTAAAATCGTCTAGATAAAGAAAACATTAAAAAAAACTATCAAACAAAAAATGGGAGAGTTTCGTACACACACGAGCTATGAATTAAGAGGAATGAAAACAGCTAAGATTCAGGAACATCACCTGACAAGGCAATAAATCGAATGGAAAATGATAGGCTTACTACCTTCTTACTACTCATTTACTATTTTTTTTATATTTAATTTTTTTTATAATTTTTTATTTTACTTAATAATTAAGGAAGTGATAATTAGTAAATTTATATATTTTTTTAATTTTTTCTTAATGATTAAGGATGTTAAAAAAATACTTAAAATAAAATGATAAAAAAATAAAAACACTACAAGTAGTAGATGGGTAGTAGATAGGTAGTAAGCCTATCACTACCCAAATCGAATAGAGACAGTTTTTAGGTTAGTACGTACCTTGTCTTTTTCAAATTTCAAATTTTAAATTTATTCACGTGTATTAATTGTCTGGCTAATTATGTCTCTTTAAAACCTTATATTGCAAATAATTAAAAATTAAAAATCATCATTTTAATTATCATTTATTTATATATTTTATGATTTGATGATAAGTAATGAATAATAAATAATTTTTAATTTAATATTATATTAAAAAAATAATAAAAATATGACGACAAAAAGAATGACCTAGTGCTCGCCATTAATGAAAACGAGCTGTAGAGAGGGAACACAAATGTTCTAAAAGGGATATCTATCTCACGTATTCTTAAGAGCATTGCTTGATCTAAAGCCTCAGTTTTTTTTAATTTATTTCATTTTATATAATTTTTTTAAATTTTTATAAAAAATAAAATAAATAATTTAACTTTTTCAAATCTCAAAATAAAAATAATATTAAAAAAATATATTCTAACAATATTTTATTCAACTTTTATCTCATCTCATCTGTAAAAACAAACGAGGTAGAATTCCGTATCTCTGAATTCTAAGGTTTAATTTGAGGAAGAGAAAGATTTAAAAAGTCGGGTAATACTTATTAAACATTTAATGTTATCATAAAAATTCACACAAAATAAATATCATAATATCCATTTTAGGAGGAAAAAAATTCTTTCGATTTATAATTTAAATTTGATGAATTCAAGTGAAAAGAGAGATAAACACAAACAAGAAGGAGAATGGCTATACATCAGCTTATAGCAGCAGCATATCTCACATGATTTTATTTATTTTTAACTCAATACATTAAGGTGTTGCGGCTACAAACTGATGTAAATAATTTTTCAACAAGAAGAGGCCAAGGACAAGGGCCCCCAATGCTTGAAGAAACAATTTCACTGGGTGCTTTGGTTGCATGTTTTTCTTCGTAACTTTTGATAATTTTGCTCGTTTAGGTTTATAAGATGATCAGTCTCTCATAAGAATTAAGGAGCATGTATTGTCCATAATTTTTTTAAAGAAATATTTTAACTATAAAATGATTACATAAAAATAAATTTATAAACTAATGTAGCTTGATGTGGTGCGTGAGATTATAAAGTTATTTTTATTATAAAATAGATCTAACAGATCTCATGAAACCATGTCAGTTTGTAGATTTATTTTTATGTAATCTATTTGTGTTTGTAGCAGTTCTCATTTTTTTAAGTAGGCCATTTTTGTCATTATTAAATCAGCTTTTGGTCTTCATAGTTTTTTCTTTATATTTAATTTGAAAAATATTATAATTGATATTATATTATATCTACATAGTATGTAACTCATGTACTATTTAAGTTGAGAGTGGTTTGGATTCAGAAATAAGTTGAGATGATTTGTAATTAGTAGAATAAAAGTTGAATTGTTTATTATATTTTGTGTGAGAATTTGAAAAAGTTGTTTTGAAATTTGAAAAAGTTAAATTGTTTATTATATTTTGTGTGAGAATTTGATAAAGTTGTTTTGAAATTTGAAAAAATTAAATTGTTTATTATATTTTGTGTGAGAATTTGATAAAGTTGTTTTGAAATTTGAAAAAATTAAATTGTTTATTATATTTTGTGTGAGAATTTGAAAAAGTTGTTTTCAAATTTGAAAAAGTTGAATTGGTTATTATATGTTGTATGTGAATTTAAAAAAATTATAATAATGAACTGAAATGAATTGATGTGAATTTTGAATTCAAACGAAAAACTTTTTAATATAATTTATTGTTATACCTTATTTAGAAAACTCAAAACTGGGTTTATCATTTATAAATAATTATCTATGTTTTTATATAATTCATATAGAACTTGTTTTCAAAGTTTAGCCTCTTTCTTTTAAGTGCAACACATAATAAGCTTAAACGTAAAGATTCTCAAAATTATAGGAAGAATGAAATTTTGCAATCTATTATTTTTCTTTATTATATTTTTATGTTTATATTATATTACTCTGTTTACATTGGAATGTGTAGATACAGAGTTGTGCAGTGTACTTTGTGGAGGGTACTTGCAGCAGTTAGGAGCCCCACAAGGACTCTGCATCCATCGTTCAATTGAGATCGATAGATTTTAAATGCATGGGATTGCAACGGTGATCACGTGCAAAATCCATTAATGGATTGAGAGAGGCAAGCCAGAGAGCCATAACGTATTTATAATTAATGAGACGATTGGGTTTGAAGTTGATTTTAATTTATTTTATTATTATTTATTATTATTCAATAATGTTAACTCATAAATTTTATTATTATTTACAATTCATCTCATTATTATTCACAATTTATCTCAACTCATTTTAAGTCATCTTTAAATCCCAACGTCTTCTGATAAAATAGTTGTAATTGTGAGTACGTAACCGTCATGTGATTATTTATGAAAACATGAATAGATCCGAGATATGTGAAAAAAAATTAATTTTTTAATAATAAATTTTATTATTTTTTAAAACGACTGCATGATACTTATACAATTATTGAGCGTGAATTCTACTCTCTTTTTTTTTTTATTATTCCTTAAGGAATGCGAACACTTGTATAATTCATAATTTTATTTAATGAGCATTGCTATTCATAAGCCCATACACTACACACCAAAATTTTTTTATCTTTTTAAAATTATTTTAAAGTTTGTTTTGGTTTTATTATTCTTAAAATAATTGAATGATTCTACTCATAATTCATATACCACACATTTAATAAGAGAATAAAATTAAAGAAATCATAAAAAGGTTGGTGTGTGGTGTATGAGGGTTAAGAATATAATTTTTCTTATTTAATATTACTCAAATTCAAAACATTCTTAACTTGTCTAAATTATGTAAATTCAAGAAACGTTAGCTGTAAAATACTATGTGAAAAATTTATAAGTAATATAATGTGTGTATATTTCTTCATTTTTTATCTTTATTTTTTTAACGAATAATTATATAACTTATTTTATATATTAATTCGAAGTCTTAAAATTCAAACAAAAACTCAGACAATATTGGATACCAATGGATTTAAATTTTAGAAAATCATAAATACTGTAAAATTTATTTTATGTATAATTAATGTTAAATACAGTTTTGGAATATGCAAGTCTGATGTATTCCCTTTGAATAAGAGTGAGTTTACTATTAAAAAAATAATTTCTTTCATGTGAATTTTATATTTATCTATTTTTTTTAAAGGTACGCACGGGTAATGTATGTTCTAAGACTATTATTTTTAAGGGAAAATGCAGTTTAGATAGTGAAATGAGATAAGATAATTTTAAATAAAAATTAAAAGTTGAATAAAATATTATTATAATATTATTTTTTAATATTATTATTATTTTTAGATTTAAAAATATTGAATTGTTTATTATATTTTATGTGAAAATTTGATAAAATTGTAATAATTAGATGAAATGAGATGAGATTAAACACTTTTACTATCCAAATGGGACTAAAGATATAATTTCTCTTTATGTTTTTATCTCTTTTTCGCTTTGAATCCTCTAAAATTCGAACAAAAACCTTAAAGAATCCGAAGTGTTCAACTTATGGAATTACGGCAGTAAGAAAATAATTGACAGTTACGAATAACAGTGAATGCTTTTGCCGGGGGATATAACTCCCCTGATAGCCAAGCAAGAGTCCAAGCTGTGTCTGACCTTTGTGTTCTGACATTCATGGCATCATTTTTGGTTTTTGCACAAGCATAGATTCTCCGCCTACACAATTCTAAGTAGCTCTTGCCTTTCTTCTCAAATCTGTGAAGTGGTTTTAGCTGGGGGAGAGGCGGGAGGCTGGTGATGGTTGTATACCGAAGATTCAGATCAAGAAACAGAGAGGCCAAAGTGAAAAGACAATGGTGACTGGGAGCTCGGAAGATAGAAAATGGAGGTTTGTTCTTCTTCTTCTTCTTTTTGTTCTTCCTCTCTATCTCTCTCTCAAACAGCATTTTTCTTCACTCTGTGCAATGGGTTTTCTCTTAGTGACAAAAAAATGGAAGGGGGCGATGGTTCGAGAACGGTGGAGTCCTTAAGAGGGAGATTGCTTGCAGAGAGACAAGCTTCAAGGGTAGCTGAAGAAAATGCGGTTCTTCGGGGCAAGAAGGTATGCCCTTTTCCCTAACTTTCCTGTAACTAAGGTGTTGATCTGCTGTTCTTTCCCCCTGATTGGTAAAATTGGATATTCTCTCAGATCCTTTTCCAAAATATTTGAATTTTTTTGTCTGACATTCTCTCTCTAATTTATTCTCTAATGTGACTGAGAGGTACAGTTGATAGAACTAGAGAATCAACTTAAACAAGAGACCAAACTGAGATACAAAGCTGAAAAAAAGCTCCAAGTTTTGATGAAGAAACTTGAATCCTTGAACATTTCCGCCATATCTGTGGAATCAGAGCAGTCCAGCTCGTCAGAAAAGGGTGAAATGTCTTGTACATCATCCACTATTACCTCAGATTCCAAAAACCAGGAAGAAGATGAATCCAAGTCCCAATTCACAAGCCCAGAAATCTCAGAAGACCTGGAGCACAATGCATCAGAAACTACTTCTACATCCACTAAAATTGCTTCAAGTCTTTCCACTGAAAATGATTCTGGGTCTCTGGGTACTGCTAATTCCAAATCAAACTCCAATCTCAATGATCCTTCCCAGCACAGATTCAGCTATAAGTTGAGTACCAGCTGCTCTGAAGATCCAAACACTGATAATCATAGGTACTGAATTCCAATCTGCAATTGTTCTTTTCAAAGTCAATCTTGGTTTTGTAATCAATGGAATTTTTAAACATTTCTGCTAATCATATATAAGTGATGATTTGTTTCAGTTGTTCAAGCTTAAAATCTTCGATAGTAGATAATGAGAGTGATCAAGGGGACAAAGTTGATAACTCATTGGCATTAGTTGCGGTGAGTTTTCCGGCGACATCAAAGACCGTTGAGGTGAAGCCACTAAATCAAAGTGTTCGTGAAGTTCTTGATGCTCTAAGGCATGCCAGGGAAAAACTTCAGAGCTCAATGCAGAGAAGACATATGATTCAAGCTGGCCCAGCTTACACTCACTTCTGCAAGTAGTAATTATGTCAATTTCCTTTCATAATATAATACTATGGAAAGAAAGAGACAAGTCAGTAAGATATAGTCATTTGTGTTACTTTTGCATGGAAACAAACAGAGAACATGTAATATTATCTATCAAATTTTGAATTTATTAAGGCAAGAAAATATATTATGAGTAATGTGAATGCGTAAACGTCGTGTAGTCGTTTTAAAAAAGAATTAAATTTATTATTAAAAAATTAATATTTTTTTATATAAATCTGATCTATATTTATTTTTTTCAAAATAATTACGCCGTGTTTAACCACTCATTACTAAGAAATATTAACTGAATCCAAAGATTGCATTAATCTGAGTGCAATGTTAATAAAGTAGTTCTGATTGTACTTGAACGTCAAAATGAGCATGTGAAGTGGGAATTTCAGTCTATATCTGATCATGGCGATGGGTCCCACTCTTGGGTTTTACTTGTGTGACTCTTTACTCATGGTCTTTTGATCCTTGTGACTTGCATTTGGGGGATTTGATTCTTGGGCTTAAGTGCTCGCGGTTCAGGAGAATTACAAAACTACCCTTCTAGTTTGATGAATTAAACCATTAGGGAGACCTAACCTAGGCAGTTGTAGGGCTGGACAAATGAGGACTATATCCAGCTTTTATTTGTGATGAAAAAATTATTAAATACTCTCAAAATGCGAATGGCGTGGTATTCTCACCTATCAATATATGTCATGTGATTATCGTTTCGTTTGTTTTTAAAAAATATCTCATCTAATTCTTACAATTTTTTTAACTTCTAATATAAAATAAAATAAATAATTTAATTTTTTTAAATTTTAAAATAAAAATAATATTAAAAAATATATTTTAATAATACTTTATTCAACTTTTTAACTTTAATCTCATCTCATCTCTAAAAATAAACGAGCTCTAAAATAGCTTATCGTATTAATTTCATAATATCCTACAATAGAATGGGAGTACGGGCGTTCGTATTCTTAAAAAACCTAATATTTACTTTTGTAACTGAGCCTCTTTTTGACTGATAATCAAGGAAGAATCATTGATTAGGTTTTAAAACATCTCAAAGTTTAAACATGTTTAAACGTTCACTATATATGTTTTTTCATGAGATTTGAACATGTCAAAAAGCAAGGATGCCTAACCCCAAGCATATTCCCTTAGCCTGCTATGCCTATGCAGTTTTGTCTAGAGATGTACAGGAATCGACGGGACCAACTTTTGCTAACGAGAATGGTCCACTGGAGTCAGGAACCAGTGGAGAACCGATCGGTCGGCGGTAGAAAATATAAGGAATTGATGTCGGCAAGTTCGGTCCCAATCTGAATCAGGTTCAAATCGTCGAACCGACCTTATATAATATATATATATATATATTTTTACATAGGTAAAATGAAACCGTTTCACTTAAATGATTTAAATATGTGTCGTTTAACTCTAGGGTTTAATAACCCCTCCCTTCCCTCTTCTTCATCCCAATGGATCTCTTTAATTTCTGCTCTCTCCCCTCTCACCCCGCAGCATATATAGGACTGCGCCACAATCCTCCCCTCCTCTTCTCCTTCACACAACTTGGAGCTTGGTCTAGCCCTCATCTCTCCAATATCTCTCATCAAACTCATACTTGGACTGTCCCTCACGGTCTCACCTCTCCGAGATCTCTCCTCTCTGAAATGTCTCTCCGAGGCCGAGCTCTCCGTTGTTCAACTTCATGCCGAGCTCTCTCGTTCTTCTCTCATCTTTCCTGTTCACCTCTCCTTCCTGAGTTTTTGTTATGAATTTATGATTTTGTTGTAAATTTTTAAATTTGTTGCGAATTTTGATTGATTTTGTTTGAATTTTTTATGTGAATTTGGGGATGGGTTAGCAATCGACAGACCGACCGTATAACCGATTGGTACCAACCATAAGAAACCGCCGTTCCACTTTGTCCCTACCGGCCGGTTTCAGTCGGCACTTAAAAAACTATCGGTGCGGTTTTGATTTTGGACCGAAACCGCACCAATATGGTCGGTTTTCAATCTTAATTTTGTCTGTGATTGGATTTAATTGCAACCCAACAGAGCATATGCTCTTCTGAGAAATTCTTTTTGGCCTTAAAACCTCTTAGAGTTTGCTCTCTACGTTATATGGTAAAAGAGAATTCCACATTATACGAAGAAAGACAATGGCAGGTCGATCGATGTGGTTTCCAGGTGCATATATATATTTGGTAAAAAGAAAACGAGACTAAAGTGAAACTTTTCCACGAGAGGAGGCTCATGCACTTTAGCTTGGTCCAGCAATTCAACTGGCTTTATGTACAAGATAGAAATAAAATAAAAATAATAAACGTACCTTTGCCGGTGGGATTAGAGTACTGATGTCCAGCCTATCTTAAAGATATGATTTCAAGAAATCTCTATGCAGGTGCTCAATGGTACGGTTCTTATGATGAGTTATTGAATATTAGTAATGGAAGTCTTCGAAATAAAATGAAAATTAAATAAAATATTATTAAAATATTAAATTTTAATATAATTTTAATTTTAAAATTTAAAAAAATTAAATTATTTATTATATTTTATATAAAAATTTTAAAAAATTATATAATTATATGATATTAAATTAGATGAGATAGTTTAAACTATGTAATTAAATCAGATAGGACTGTCATTGGATTACCTACATATTAGCCAAATTTTGCCTTTTAATTTTGACTTTTGAGATAACTAATCCAATACTAGTGCTTTGATAATTGGAAGATCATCTTCTCTAGGGGCATAGAATTTGTACGATTAACTAGATATATTGATATTACATGGTCAACAATGTATTTGGAGGACATATCTGTGGCTCTCTACCCACTCAAGTACCACACACCCCCTACTATTGGAACCGTCGTCCTTCTCTCTACCACCTCCAACCATATGCCGCCCTAAACCTCCAGTGTTTAGCCTCCACGCGCCACCATTGACTTGCGTGGACGACACTTGTTTCCATGAGACTCTAGTTATTTGTCATTGCTTTCTTTTCTAAGGGATATGGAGAATGAAGGTGTGGGTAGCTCTACTGAATTCTCTGAAGCAGTCAACTCCAACGCTTGCAATCTCCTGATGTGTTTACTTGTTAAAAAGCCTTGGACGAGGATTTTGTTCTTTGCTTTGTCGACGAATATTAGCTTGGACCATATTTTTGGTACAATTTCCCCTTTTCATTTGTAATTTTATGCATTTTATTAGTTGTAACGAGTTATTTATCGAAACTACCCACACCCTTCTTTTGTATTCCTCTATGTTAGTGTAAAAAGTTACACAACAGAAGGAATAGGAGAAAAAAGTCATTCTCGGCCCACGATGGCTACCCGACTTTGCTTGGTATCATCTGTAGCCCACGATGGCGGTCTAGAATGGTGGTACGGTGCTTATACGTACATCCATAATAGTGAATAGAAAATAAATACACAAAATATAAATAGAGACAAAGACACACACATTTACGTAGTTTAGCACAGAGCCTACGTTCATGGATCATTTGGAGGCCAAATCCATTATAATATGAGTCTTTTATAATCTCTCATTTCTCTCTGTACAATGGAGGTTGGTGACCTCTTTTCTGGAAAAGATAATATCCTAGAGCTCTTGTTCTGAAGTTGAAGATGACCTATGTCTTCTCATCCTCCTGAAGTCTGGAAGTCCCCATTTTCTCAGGTCTCAAATCCTTTTTTATTGTGGCTCTATTAGTGGTAAGTAAGGAATTAAGTTTTATGTCATTCTTCTCTTGCATGTCTGACTTGATTTTCTC
This sequence comes from Juglans sigillata, assembly GCA_003123805.1. Lineage (NCBI taxonomy): Eukaryota > Viridiplantae > Streptophyta > Magnoliopsida > Fagales > Juglandaceae > Juglans > Juglans sigillata. The sequence goes on from QEOY01007297.1 coordinate 17,337, forward strand.
AATTTTCTCATTTTTCCCTATTTTCTCTTCCCATATGACATTTGTTTTTCGTCGTCCCCTCTTGTCTCTTTCGACTTATCTCCTGATGGTGGCCCTTTGATAGGTTGAACCTGGTATATCTGAGCCTACTATTTTTATCCCCTTCAGTTGACCGCGATTCTTAAGGTCTATTTGCTCAACAATGAGCAAATCGACCTTAAGAATCTTCAAGTCAACCGCGATAGAGATAGTTTGTAGAAATTTGTAGAAAATTGTAGAATAAATTCCATAAATTGGTCCCTAGTCTTTTTTTTATTTGTGCTAAGTAGTGAAGCTTCCCGAGCGGGGAGCTCGGCTTGGAGAGGTGTGAGGTCAGAGCTTGGCTTGAAGTTTGTTTGTAGGGACCTAGCTTAGCACGCAAGGGTCGGCTAGTCAAGAGATTGGCACCACTTATAATTAGTGGCGAGCCTAGGAACCCAGCTTTGTACGCTAGGGTCGAGCAGTCAAGGGACTGTCAATGCCCATAGTTGACGAGTCAAGGGACCCAGCTTAGCACGCGAGGGTCGAGCAGTCAAGCCTGTTATCGTTCATAGTTAGGGGTGAGTCTAGGGACCCAGCTTTGCACGCGAGGGTCAAGCAATTAATGGACTGTCATCGCCTATAGTTCGTGGTGAGTCGAGGGGCTCGGCTTAGGGACCTAGCTTAGTACGCAAGGGTCGGGCAGTCAATGGACTGTCACCATCCATAGTTTACAACGAGTCTAGGGACTCGGCTTGGTATGTGAGGGTCGGGCAATCAAGGGATTGTCACTTCCCATAGTTCGCGGAGAGTCAAGGGACTCGACTTTACTGAACCTGTGGGCGAGGGTCGAAGTAGTCTAGGGATTGTCACCACCCATAGTTTACAGCGAGTCAAGGGACTCGGATTTGCTGAACTTGTGGGTGAAGGTCAAAGCAATCAAGGGACTGTCACCGCCCATAGTTAGTGGTGAGTCAAGGGACTCGACTTTGCTGAACCTGTGGGCAAGGGTCAAAACAGTCAAGGGACTGTCATTGTCGTTGTTCACTGCAAGTCAAGAGACTCGACTTTTGCTAAACTTGTGGGTGAGGGTCGAAGCAGTCAAGGGACTGTCATCGTCGTTGTTCACTGCGAGTCAAGAGACTCGGCTTTGCTGAACCTGTGGGAGAGGGTTGAAGCAGTCAAGGGACTGTTATCACCATTGTTCACCCCGAGTCAAGAGACTCGACTTTGCTAAACCTGTGGGAGAGGGTTGAAGTAGTCAAGGGAGTATCATCTTCGTTGTTCGCCACTAGTCAAGAGACTCGGCTTTGGTTTGTGCATTGTTCACGGTGAGTCCAGTGACTCAGCTTTCGTTTGCACGTTGTTCGCGACGAGTTCGGTGACTCGGAATTTGTTGAAATAGTGCATCGTGCTAAAAAGCCAAATCGGTTAGCATAGATAATTCAAATCATAAATGTGAGATTTACAAACCTAAACTGCTTTGCTAGAATGTGGGAAAGGTTTGAGGTGCGCCGACTAGGCTTGCAGGTAGCCATGCTTTGGCAATGATGAAGATATGGGGTGCCTGCGATACTGAACTGTATAGTCTGATGAAAACAAATTAAGATGTTTGAGCGGTGCTAGAGTGGGGCTATGTAGCAGGTGCCTTGCGCCATAGGAACCAATTTTGTTAGTAAAAATGAAATTCAAATAGCAAATTTTGAGAGAGACAAGTTGGTGTAATTTAGCTGTTGTAGTCAATTTTTACTTGACTGAGATTGTCCATTGTCGATTGTTGCTATTTTTGTTTTTGTTGTTGTTCTCTCTTTTTTTTTTTTTCTATGCTTTATTTGCATGGGTCGAGACTCCTGATGACCGATGAACTATCTGAAGAGTCTGAATCTTCATTAGAAATCTGCAAAGCACCAAGCAACTCAATCTATCATGAAGAATATCTTCATTAGAAGAGATTTTGCAATTTTGACCAGATGGGGGATGCAACTCAATCTATATGTTCTCATAGGAAGGTTTAGGCTTGTACCCCGCACAATTAAGAGTCAAAACAATTTGAGATTTTCGCAATCCAGAACATTGCTTGCCATAGGGTCAAAGAATTTCCATTTGAGATCTAGATGCTACTCTAGACCATTGGTGACCTTACTTGGACTTGAGAGAGACAAACTGGGGGATAGAGAGAGAATGCGTGTTTCATTTTGGCAAGCCAAGACTTTCCTGCCGCATGCTTGTTGCCCATTACTAGTGTGGTGAGATACTGCCAGAGGTGAGGTTGGTGAGATATCGCTCACCATGAGAGAGAGAGAGAGAGAGAGTTCCAGTTGCACATTAGAGTTGGTTTGGTTGCACAGGGCGGGCAAGGAAACTTGCCCACCGCTTACGTAGGTGGTTGAACACCTTTGGGCGAGCAAGGAAGCTTGCTCGCTGTGTACCCTGGGCGGTGAGCTCGCCACAAGTTTCAGGAACTAAGTGGCCGGGTAACCCATTCTGGCTGAGCAAGCTCAAGCCTATCAAGGGGTGGCCGAGTAAAGGTTGCTCGCCTATGTCCACGGCAGTATGGTTGCCCGCGTGCATGGCTGAGCAAGAGGCAACTGAGGAACACCCCACCGGCGACAGAATACACTGGTGAGTTAGACAGTGACCGCCATCGGCTTCAGTGGCTTCATCCACCCATGGACGTCATGGGTGGTATGGAATCAATGCTTGATGTTGAGACTTCTGACAGCTAGGTAGCTTCCTGGTCGGTAGGCTACAGGGGTCTCGTTGTTCGCCACGAGTAGGGGTGTAATCGGTTCAGTTTTGTACATTTTTTAAAACTAAATCGGTATACACTGGTTTTGAAGATTTAAGAACCGATACAGGACCGATTCACTACCGAAATCGAAACTTTCTGTTTCGGTCCAGTTTTTCCAATTTTATGGATTATCTATGTTAGTAATAATATGATGTTTACATATACTAAACTATTAGCCTATTTATATTATAGTATAAATATACTATTTTATAATAATTAACACATACTAGTATAATATTGAATTTAACTATAATCTATATAAGTTCTAGACTTTTTATATGAGTATATATGACTAATATGTAAAAAAGTATTTATAAAAAGAATATACAGTATAATTTATTATGTCAAAAATGTATTTATAATTTATATATATTTATACATATCAACAGTAAGTTTATATTAATAACTTAATATTAATGCTGATGTTTATGTTTCAGATTTTATGTCTATTAATTTTCTATTTTAATATTAAAATTTAGGCCTCGTTTGTTTTCAAAAAATATCTTATTTCATCTCACATCATCTCATCTTATCTCATAATTACAACTTTCTCAAATCCCAACACAAAATAAACTAAACAATTCAACATTTTTAAATCTCAAAACAAAAGTAATATTAAAAAATATATTCTAACAATATTTTATTCAACTTTTTAACTTTAATCCCAACTCATCTTATCTCATCGCATCTCATCTTTGAAAACAAACGAGCATTTATATGTCATATCAAATGTTATATTAAAAATTATAAATTAATTTTATGTTATATCACAAGTTATATTAATTTTATTTTATAAGATCAATAGACTTGAATAATAAGACTAGAATTTCATGTTATATTAATTTACAATTTAGCATATTATATATATACAATTTAATATAAAAAATTATAAATATATATTGGTCCAGTTCTGTTTAAACCGGTTTTCAAAATATGAAAACCGGTACCACACCGGACCTTTTACGAATCAGACGGTCTGGTTCAACTGGTTTTTCAGTTTATTTATTTGCACCCCTAGCCACAAGGGTGGCAGGCCACATAAAACACCAAAAACCTTGGTGGTGGCAACCAATGGCTCTACAAGCCCACAGTTGGGAAGAGTTTCTTTGGTGTCCCGTGGTGCGTTTCGGTGGTGGAGGATGGAGCTTCGCGGCAAAGGAGCCCCTTGGTCAAGGACCGCCTTTTCGACGGCAAAACACACCAATGGTACAAACGATTTCTAGTGGTAGTATCGCCAGGTCACGGACACCTGATTTCTTGACCTTCGGTAGCTCCCATGGCTTCCAGAGACAAGATACCAACAGAAAAGCTCATGTTAGCTCATTTTGGCGATACGGCCTGACGACCGGCCTCCGCCAGTGCCAGGCAAAGTGGGTGGCATATCGTCATGCCCACCATGAGGGTCACCGAGTGCATGATGGTGTGCACCAGTTCAGCACTGTACATGCCATGCACAGTTTGGGGGACTCTTGGGTGCACGTAATCATGCACCCATCATGCACTGTGCATGCATAGTTTTTGTGAGCTGTGTATTTTAAGTGCATAGTTCACATAGGGGTACAGTGCTTAGTGCATTTAAGTTTATAGCATACATCCATGTATTCGGTTCTCACCTCTGTCCTTGCACAATGTCGTGCGTGAACTCAGTTCTTGACCTCTCTCTTTCTTTCTTTTCACTTTTTTGTAGAAGCAGAATTAAAAATTAAGAGATGGAGAGTTAGGAACACTTATCCGAGAGTAGATTTCTTTGCTCATTTGGAGATCTCTTTGGTAAGCCAGAACATCATCCCTCCCCCACTTCCGTTGTAGAAAATAAATCGCATCCCACAGATAGTGTCATATGTTAATGTCAAAAAAATACACAACAAGCCAAAACGGGAGAAATAATCATTTTTGGCCCACGGTGGTGATCTCGGCCCACAATCAGTGTCATTTGAAGCCCACGATGGTGGTCAGGAGCAGTGGTACGATACTCATACGTACATCTATAACAGTAAATAGAAAAGAAATACAGGAAATGTAAATAGAGATCAAGACACACATATTTACTTGGTTTGACACAAGGCCTACGTTCACAGGTCGTTTAGAAGGAAAATTTACTATAATATGAGTATTTTACAATCTCTCATAGTCTTTCCTTTCTCTCTGTACAATGGAGGTCAGTGACCTCTTTTCTGGAGAAGATAATATCCTAGAACTCTTGCTTTGAGATTGAAGATTACCTCTGTCTTTTCGTCCTCTTGTAGTCTGGAAGTCCCCATTCCTCAGGTCTCAAATCCCCTTTTATTGTGTCCATGTCAATGGTAGGTGAGGAAGTAAGTTTTATGTCATTCCTCCCTTGTGTGTCTGACTTGCTTTCCTCCACTTTCTCATTTTTTCCTCTTTTTCCTCTTTCCTCTTCCCATGTGACATTTATTTTTCCATGTCCTCTCCTTGTCTCTTCCCACTTGTCTCCTGATGGTGCCCTTTGATGGGTTGGGCCTAGTATATCTGAGCCTACTATTTTTACCCAATTCAATCTCTTTTAAATTAGCGAAATGTTTGCTCATAAAAGAAAAACAATTGAGTGATTAGAACCAATTTGGGGAAATGAGTAGTTGTGGTCATAGAAATGGTGTTTTGTGCTTGGAAAAATATATTTTGGTCTACATCAACCCCCAATACCCATTGGGAACATGTTAGATTTCATGATAAAGATTTCCTTAATTTTTTGTCTACAAGAGGAGTGCTACAAAGTAGTCCCAAAATCTAACATACCCAGCACACCCAATGACTTGAAAAAAAGAAAAAAAAGAAATACAGAAATTCGTTTGAAGCACGACTCAAACCAGACAGAAGCACCCTTCTTTTCTCTTCTGAAGCAAACTCCTGACAAATGTCCTGAATTTGTCCAAGAAAGAAGAATGTCAGCCTCCGTCTGAAAATCTAGATCTCGAAATTTGGTACTCTAAAATACCAAAGCCCTCTCTAGGTCTTGCTCGCCGGAATGCTAAAATTAGACGACCCGAAACCCTTATATTCAATGCCCACCCTAGCTTCTGTTCTTGTCAAAATGTGAATTATACTTAGAGTGATGACGGTGACGTGAAAGAGAAAAGGAAATGGGAGAATGAGACGAGCTAAAAAGGAAAATGAGAATTGGGGCATAAGGAGAAGGGAATGGGGAAAAGGGGGAGAAGAGCAGGGAAATCGAAAGGGAGAGAAGGAGAAAGGGGCGGGGAAAGAGAGAGAATGAGAAATATGNTGACAAATGCCCTGAATTTGTCCAAGAAAGAAGAATGTCAGCCTCCATCTGAAAATCTAGATCTCGAAATTTGGTACTCTAAAATACCAAAGCCCTCTCTAGGTCTTGCTCGCCGGAATGCTAAAGTTAGACAAGCCAAAACCCTTATATTCAATGCCCACCCTAGCTTCTGTTCTTGTCAGAATGTGAATTATACTGAGAGTGATGACGGTGACGTGAAAGAGAAAAGGAAATGGGAGAAGGAGACGAGAGCAAAAAAGGAAAATGAGAATTGGGGCATAAGGAGAAGGGAATGGGAAAAAGGGGGAGAAGAGCAGGGAAATCGAAAGGGAGAGAAGGAGAAAGGGGCGGGGACAGAGAGAGAATGAGAAATATGTATTTAAATAGGAGGGTGAAATAGGAAAATCATGTGTTTAAGTAGTGTGCAGGGTGTGAGACTTACGTTTAAAATTATTGTTATTTAAGTGATGTATAGGATGTGAGACTTAAAATTAATTAGTGTGCAGGGTGTAAGACTTACGTTTAATCAAGCGTAGTATTAAATACTATGGAATCCACGAATTGTGTCTATATCTTTCTAATTGTTGACCGTGCGTATAGGTAAAAAATTGTAGGGGATCTCTATTCCTAGATTTCAAGCTTCGGATCCACAGATGATGAAGAATCGGAATGCAATGATAGAAAAAGCATCTTTGGAAATACGCGTGCTTTGGTTGAAGGTGTACGGAGTTGCCTTATTTGAGCTGCACTAAAATTTATCCTTCCAAAATAATGACGATAAAACCTCAACTGCTTTAATCAATTAGGAATAAGTACAAAAGCAATTCCTAAATCTTGCGCAATTATCTTTTTACCCTCAGGTTTACAATTTCATCACTTTGTTCATTAGAGTTGTAAGTTTTCCAATAAGAATCTTCCGTTTGATTCTCATCAATTTGAGGAAAATCTGGCCTAATATGTCATATGTCCATTAATAAAAGGAATATACAATTATTGAAGAAATTAAAAGAATCAATAATAAATCCAGCACGTTAAAACTAAATTTTAAGAAACTAAATTTATAAGGAAAATGATAACCTTACAACTATTTTACAACTAGTTTACAATTCTATAAAAAATGGAGGGTAGTTTTGTAATATTAAAATTTATTTTTAACAGAATGACATTATTTCATTGATTGTTTGAATATTAGTTGTAAAATAGTTGTAAAAAAGTTATAGGTATATCATTACTCAATTTATAAACTAAGAAAAAGATTTTGAAAAGGAAAAAAAAATGAATTAATAAAAATAAACTTTAAAAGAAATTAAAAAAAAAAAAAGTTGGGCCATGTGTAGGCAAACCAAGTATTATATGGGACAACCCGTGTACACCTTGACCACCTTGGTT
>QEOY01007302.1:753-20137 GCA_003123805.1 Juglans sigillata
TTAATCTTATAATATAAAATTAATATAACATAAAAGTTTAATCGTAAACATAAACATTAATATTAATTTATTAATATAAACTCACTTTTGATATATATATATATCAATGATAAATGCATTTTTGGTATAATAAATTTTAATGTATATTCTTTTTGTAAATACATTTTTGCATATTTGATCATATATACTCATATAAAAAGTCTAGAATTTATATAGACTATAGCTAATTCAATACTATACTAGTATGTGTTAATTATTATAAAATAATGTACTTATAATATAATATAAATAAACTAATAGTTTAATATATGTAAACATCATATTATAACTAACATAGATAATCAGTAAAACTATAAAAATAGACCGGACCGAAACCGAAAAAATTGAAAGTTTCAGTTTTGGTGGTGAATCGGTCCAGTATCGGTTATTAAATTTTCAAAACTGGTGTATACCAATTTGGTTCCAAAAAATGTACAAAACCAGACCAAACCGGACCCGTTGCACCCCTAATAAGAACCCACCCTCTATGACCCCTAAAATCATCTTGCTAAAAGCTTCCTTTACAAAAGTAAAAAGTAGTATAGAAAGAGGATCACCTTGTCTCAAGCTCCATGAGCTTTTAAAAAAATCCTTTGGTGTGCCATTCACCAAGACAAAAAAACAAAAAGTAGAGATACATTGTTTGATCCATAAACACCATTCGAACCAAAGTTGCATCTCTCAAACATGTAAAGCAAAAATCTTCAATTACCTCGATCATAGGCCTTCTCCATATCAAGCACCGAATTAAGGATTTGCCTACTTTGGACAAAGGCATTTTGAGGATTTGATATTAACGTCTCAACCACGATGTTCTATCTATTCGCCAAGACTTTCGAAACGATCTTGTAAATCCTGCTCACCAAGGTAATCTGACGATAGTCTTTTACCTCTACAGCGCCAAGTTTTTTGGAATGAAAGCAACAAATGTTGCATTGAGACTCTTTTCAAACCTACCATTTTCATGACCTCCATTATATCTTCTTTGATCACTTCCCAATAAGTTTGGAAAAAAGCCATAGAAAATCCATCTAGACTTGGAACTTTGTCACTTGCCATGCTTCTTAACGCTTTTTTTATTTATGTTTCTTTAAAAGGCCTCTCAAGTTGTCCTACTTCTTGTGAGTCAAGAGCATCAAAGTGAAGCCCATCTAGTCTTGGTCTCCAAGAGAATTGTTCTGAAAGCAAACTCTTGCGATAGTTGACAATGTGATCTGTGATCTCGGTTTGGTGGGAGGAAACCGCTCCATCAACAATCAACATCTCTATGCATTGTTCCTCCTATGTGAGTTAACCTCCCGATGGAAAAACTTGGTGCATTTATCCCCTTCTTTCAACCAAAGTGCTCTCGACTTTTGTCTCCAAGATATTTCTTCCAGTAGAGAAGCCTTTTCGAGGTCCACGATCACTTGAATTTTACGTGCCCTCATCGTTTAAGATAATACCCTTTACTCCCTCCGATCCTTTGAGTTCCTAAAAAAGAGGCTTCCTCATTACCAAGAGCTTACTCATTCCAAGCCTTCAAATCTTTCTTTAGAGACTTCAATTTACATGACATGATGTAACTTGGAGTGCCATAAAATTGATAAGAAGACCACCATTGCCGAACTTGATCAAGGAACTCATCTAATTTCAACCACGTGTTTTCAAACTTGAAGTACTTTGGGCCTCCATGAATACCTCCATAATCAAGAAGGATGGGAAGTGATCTGAGCACAACCTGGGGAGTCTCTTTTGATTAAGTTCTAGGTAATGTGCTTCCCATTCAGGTGATACTAGGAGTCTATCAATCATTGACCAAGAGGGGTGTTCTCGGTTGCTTGAACAAGTGTAGGTGCCACCTGAAAGAGGAATAATTAGTAAATCTTGTTCACTCGACCGTTGGTGAATTGAAGCTAGAGCCACTCGACCGTTCACTCAGGAGTCGAGTAACGTTAAAATTGCCACCAATACACGAAGGGAAATCCCATTTGCTGCTTAGGCTAGCCAATTTGTCCCATAATACACTTCTTGCAAGATCTAAGTTAGGATCACAGACAACTACGAAGGCCCACTGATATCCATCCATAACATTCTTGAACAAGCAAGCCATCATATAATCCCCCATACAATCTTCTAATTTTCTCACCGCTCTTTTATCCCACATTACTAAGATGCCTCCCGATGCTCTGTTGGATGATAAATAATGCAACACTACTTGATTACACCACCAACTCCTAATAGTGCTTAAGGGGATAGATTCCAATTTATTTTCTTGCAAGCAAATGATGTCTACTCTCCAACTATGAAATTGGTTTCTAATTTTGAGACACTTTTCCTTTTCATTCCGCCCCCCCCCCCCCCCTCACATTCCGTGAAACAATTTTCGACTTCATAAAACAACATTCATTGCCCTTCCCTTCGATCTTCCATGGTTAGAACTCCTCTCCTACTCCCTCGTTGACTGTCCAGTTAAGCTTTTTTAATTCTCTAGCTCTCTTCTTTGCTGAATTGATCTCACTTGGTGAACTAGAGAGTCTGTCCAGCCTCTGTAGCTGCGAGGAGAGTTAAAATTGGTCCTCGAAACCATCGCACAGTATCCCCACACAATGTTGAATCTCCTTGGCTTTGTTTAAGACCTAATAAGAGACCTCGATTCCTCAACCACCCTATCCGATATAAAACACAACTCCTGCCATTGCTCTCCCTCTACCCCATTCGAATCATACACAACCATGGCATTATCGATTTCCCTTTCCACTGTATTACCCACTTTAGAAGCCCCACCCTCTGTTTGATCCTTCCCAGAGCTAAATAAATTGCCTACTTCCAGAGACAGCTTTCTGGGGTGATACCATGGTGTTCTCCATTGGAAGCTTCTAGACAACATTTATGCTTGAAAAAGAAATTTGGCATTGTTAGTTTTGGTCACCGGCACAACCAGTCTATAGGCCAAGACAATAGCCACTATCTCGCCTTCTTCCGTCAGTGGTTTCTATGTAGTCCCTGGCTAGTGTAACGTTGGCTCTGATGATCATTTTGCAACACCGGAAGATGACCCAACTTTGAAGCTAGAGTGACCTGCGATTTTGACCCGCCAACTGTGGGTCGAATGGTCCTTAGATCTTTGGGCTTGCAAGTTCCCTTTCTCAGCCCACAATCATCTTGTACCACCGAAGCCCACGAACTTCTTGCCAGCAGCTTCCCTCATCTTTCCTGACTCAAGCCCAGGCCCATTTCCTGGTTTACCCGCTGTATAAAGCCACTATCAACTCTGTTTTGAGGTTCTGCAGAGTCATCCTTTCTGCGTCACACCCTTTTGTCAGAGAGCCACCATCCTTTCTCCTCTGGTGGTTGTCGGCGCCTCATACCTCATATCTATGCAAGTCTCTTCTTGATTTCTCCTTGATTTTTCCAGCGTTGTTGTTGGTGACTGGCATTGAGCATGAAACAAACTTTGCATATGTTTTAGAAGTCACTCCCCCAGATGTGCCCTTGCTTATTTGCCTTTTGAACATTTCAGCTCCTCCATATTCCTTTGCTTCATTTTTGCCTGCAGTGCCACATAGCTCACATAGTTCCACAGCCATCTTCCTCCGTACTTTGCCTTCCACTTCTTCAAGGATGATGATAAGGCTCTGTCTCCCACCACCTTTGTACTTGACTATAGTTAAGTATCTACCAAATGCATTGGAAGATCTCTGTGCAAGAAAAGCACTGCTGCCTAAGTTGGACGTTCTGATGACCTCCTTGTCACCATCTGACCTGGAAATTGTTCTAAGGTTTGTGCAACCCATGATGCAATTGGTCTACCCAGTAACTGTTCTTTAGTCACCTTCCTACCTCTCTCTGTGATGCATATATAGCGACCACCTTCAACTGAAATCTCAAATATTTTTGTTTCAATGAGAATAACCTTCAAATTGCCCATCCTTCAAGAACTTGCACCTCTAACTAAGCTCAAAATAAATCTAGAAATGGTAATGGTCACCAGTTAGACTCCATCGGGGGCAAGAAGCAAGAGTAGTACAAATGCTAGCAATAGAGAGAAGAGAGAGAAAGAAGAGAAGCCAAAGGAGGATGAAGAAGCTTGCAGAAAGAAGAAGGGAAGAAAAACTCCATAAAATGACATTAAATGAACAAGAATCTAATAAATCTACATTCAGAGGTAAATAGAGATAACTAAGTTGACATGGGCCAATCATTGTCATCAAAAGAAGGCAACTTGCATTTTCACCGGTCACAATTGCCATTACATTATTAATTCTATCATATTCCCCAGCCTCTCTCATAGTCACGAGAAGTCCAACATACTTGTCAATTTATACACAGAGAGGGGGAAGTTCAAAAGTAGATGAACCATCATGTTGCCTACTATGCTGGTCATTGGACTTAGACCACAATAGCTCAAAAGAATAACCCGAAAGTCAAAGTTGCAAGAAGTGCAAAGAAAGTGAGCACTAAGATGACATCTTCAGATGTTGGGCTTCCCACTAGTCTCAGTTACTGCAGTTTTTGCACAAAAGAGATGACCAGCAGCACCACCAACATTGTCACAAAGAGTTTCATCTCTAAGAGGGGAAACCAGTTTTAGAATCTTTCACAACCATCCAATCAGATCAGGTTTTCATGAAGAAGCTACAGCGTTGTATGGAGTAGCATCAATGACTTCAAAGATGACAATAAGCTATCCCTCTCCAAGATGACAATGAAACCAAAAACGACAGCCTAAGGCCTGGTTTGGATAGCAAGAGCCTCTCATCCCATCCAATCTCATCTCATCTCATCTTATCTTATCTTGTCTTAATATCCAAACACCACAAATACAAACTGTAACGCCCCAGTCCCGCACGGGTCGGAGAGTTACTTCCTAGCACTTAACCTCACATTCTAACAATATAAAATTAGACTCCAAATTCGCAATATCATTTAGAAAATTTGATTCAATCTAATTTTCTCAATATAACCAATTTTTCAAAATGTCAAGTCATCACAACACAATAAAATTTCTTAATAAAATTCGACAATACTCATAAAAAACTTCCTATGCTTGAACCACTACACTTAAATCATCTCACCCAATGTCTCATAATCTTGATCCTCAGCTGAACCATCATAATATCTGAAAAATATTGTGGAGATAAGGGGGTGAGTTATCAACAACTCAGTAAGCAGAGAACATATACTAGCATGTGAACATGAGTATTTATAAAGTTCGGTATGCAGAACAAAACATTTACTTTCAGAATGCAGAAACAACAAATTTTCTTTCAGAATGCATAAACAACATATTTTTTTTCAGAATGCATAAACAAAACTTGTTACAAAACATCAGAGCGAAATTTTCAGAAAAACAAACTTGTTCCCGAAAAGAAAATCCATTGGCATTTCCAAACTGAAACATTATAATCATATCATCTCTTAGCATCACATCGGGACAAATACCATGTTTAACCCCCGTGGTAGGGTTATAAACCACCATTATACCNCCTAGCATCACATTGGGACAAATACCATGTTTAACTCTCGTGGTAGGGTTATAAACCACCATTATACCCGTGGCTGGGCCATATTCCATGTTTCACTCCTGTGGTAGGGTTATAAACCACCATTATACCCGTGGTTGGGCCGTTCACCATTATACCCGTGGCTGGGCCGTATACCATGTTTCACCCCGTGGTAGGGTTATAAACCACCATTACACTCGTGGCTGAGTTGTATACCATGTTTCACCTCTGTGGTAGGGTTATAAACTACCATTATACCCGTGGCTGGGCCTTAACAGAAAACAGAACATATATCATCGGAATCAGATCACAATCATATACAGAATCAGAACTTCATGCCAAGGTTTTCAGATGACACATCATATCAAAACAAAATACTTAATAGCTGTAGATCACTTCACATGTTCGAGATATACAGAATCAAAATATTTTCATTTGTTCATAACAAAACTTTTAGATTTTCATATTCGCTCTTTTGCATAGTTTAGAAACAAAATACACAAAACTAGCTCATGTCTACACCAGTCATGACAGAAAATATTTTCTCTTAGATAGAATTTTATGCATATGCAGAATAAACATCTGAGGTCGTTTTCAAAGTTCTTTAAAAAAAAAAACAAACATGCTTATTTTCGAAGTCAACCTCATTTTATTTCTTTTATGCAAAATTAATATATGAACCCCGCTTACTTGGACTTCTTAGTTTTACAGAAAATTCTCCGCAACAGTACTGATCAATTGTCAATCGTCACCTATAAAAAGTCATGTGACTTAAATAAATCTCCAATGAACAAATAATCTCATATTACACCTGAAGTACCTATTTTAATTCCTCAAAAACCTAAAATTTCTCTTAATTCTAAAATACCATCACTTCTTAAATTCCTCAATATCCACATACCTATTAAACTCAAAATATTTCTGAAATTGCATAATAATATTAATAATAAATACAACGATGCCATAAAATACATTTTTGGTTTAAAGACTCATTAAAACAAAATTGATTAAAGTAGGAGAGAAAATATTTCATTTAATAAAAAATAGACTAATTAGTATCTCTTTAAAGAATTCAAAATAGAAGTCTTGCACTACTATGTTCTTCTAAAAAAATATATATTTAGCACTAATAATGTATTTCAAATATTTATTTACTCTGTATTAAAAATAAAACTCATACAAAGTGAGTTTAATATATAAAAATTAAAACACGATCAACTTATAATTACTCTGTTAAAAGCACCAGTATACTGACTTAGTAGTATAAGGCCATACGTCTACGTCCAAATAAAAATATAACATGCACGTAATATAAAACTCATGATTTCAAACCCAATATACCATAATCAACTCATTAAAATATAAATCCATTACCCTATACATTCGAAATAATATATCTGCAAACACATAGGGGCAAAAATGGTAATAGAGCGCATCATCTATTAGGTTAACCGAGACACTCCATATTTCATCTTTAAGTAAAGCTATCACAAAAACAAAGCAGCGGCAGCAGCACTTACCCAAGGAAAACTACGAGGCAGCGGCACCGAGGGGAAGGAGGTCGCGGCGGAGTTGGGTTACGGAGGAAGGTGGCTATCCCGACAGCTGTGCACTGAGAGAAAGAGAGCGAGAGAACGGTGAGAGAGAGAGAGAGAGAACGGTGAGAGAGAGAGAGAGAGACACCAGAGAGATGAAACACAGTGAGAGGGATACCATGCGAGATGCTCACCGAGGCAGCAAGAGACAACGACAAGGTGGTTGGGGCGACAACAGATCGCGGAGTCGTTGGGCGTCAACGCCGCTGGACTTCCCCTGCCGTGGCTAGCATCACCGAAAGGGTTGAGTGGTGCTCTGTTTTGAGATGCAAAAACAGGGGTGTTTCGGTGATGCGTGCGACAGAGCTTTACGTTGGGCGGCTAAGTGTGGGATACGGTGGTGCAGGGCAGAGTAGTGGAGGTTTAAAAAAAATGTGGCTTGGTGGCTTTCGACGTGCGTGGGAGAGAACCTCGGCATGCTGGTCAGCGTCGCTAGATGCTGTGCATGGAGCTGGGCAGTTTCACATGATGGTTAAACAGGGGTGTTGCATTGGTCGTGCGTGGAGGGCTCGGGGCTTACGAGGTGGTTGGTTGGTGGCGTCCGTTGGAGGTTGCTGGGTAACTCGGGTTCATGCAGGCAGTAACTGGTTTGTGGTGGATTTCCAGGCGCCTTCCGACTTGGTGCGGAGAAGATAGAAAAAAATAAATAAGTAAATAAAATAAAGGTAGAGAGCATCGATCTACAAGGTGAAGTTTATTGAGAAACCAAAACGCACGGGAAAAGGGTGTATACATACATGGGGGCAGCGGTTACATGCATGGGGGCAGCAGTTACATGCAGTTGCCGTGCTTGATGCGGGGAACTTCTTGTACATGGGCATGAGGAACGGATGAGTGAGAAGAGAATGGTTGGGAGTAAAAAAAAATAATAGTAATAAATAAATAAAAAAAATTGAATGCGAGCTCCGAGCTAGACCCGGATGTTACACAAACACTTTTCAATTTTTTCATGTAATCATTACCTAATCATCACAATTTTCTCAAACTTCCAAACAAAACACAAAAAACGATTCAACTTTTTCAAATCTCAAAACAAAAATAATATTAAAAAAATAATATTATAACAATATTTTAATTTTATAATATTTTTATTCAACTTTTTTTCTCTCCATTTCTAAAATTCCATAAAACATTTTAACTCAAACCATTTCACTACTATTCACTAACTATTTCACTACTATTCACAAATCATCTTATCTCATTTCACTATCCAAACCAAGCCTAAATGGAAGAAAGGGATTTGAAGTAATTAAATTACTGCTAAGATAGTTATCCAATTGTTTTGATAACTTAGAAACCGAACGGTTTTAAGGTAAAACTAAACTTAAGAAAATAAAAGGCATTAGTTTACAGGAAGTGCAAGAGACAGCCAATAAAGTGGCAATAAAGGGTGAAAGTTGACGGGAACTTGTAAAAAAAAAAAAAAAGGGAGGAACATAATTAGGCTATTGATCCTGACATGGGCCAGATTTGAATATGCATTTTATATTTGAGTGTTTAAGTTAAGTTCGTTGACTTTAGGGTTGTGTATTCTCACTAGATTCCTTTTTAACTGAATGTTGTATTGTAAAGCAGAGTGGCACAAGAAGATTAATAATATTGGACTTGGAAAATGTCATTCATATCTGTTTTAGTTGATTGTAAGTACTGAATGTAAAAACTATGATCCCAATCTATAGAATGTTCAATTTGGTAAACGGATTTGATATGGATTTTAAGTTCAAAATAGGTTGCAAAGAAGTCCCCTTTTTTCCCTAAAAAAGCAACCTGTTTATTTTCATTCTGCATCAGGTGCAAAATGCTGATGATAATATTTATCCAGAAGATGTGGAACCAACTCTGACATTCATTCTTCAAGAGTCAGGAATCATTCTTCTAAATAACGAGCGAGGTTTCTCTGCTCAAAACATCAGAGCACTCTGTGATGTTGGTAATTCGACGAAGAAAGGATCTAATGCTGGATATATAGGGCAGAAAGGCATTGGCTTTAAATCCGTTTTCCGGGTATGTTTGAACAAGCACTGTTGTAATATTTCTTTGATTTTCTTTTCCTTTTTCTTTTTTGGTAAGTAATGTAATTTATATTGAAAAAAAAGAACTAAAAATGGTCTTTCCCAAGTACATAGGTTGTGTATGATATTATATGTCTAAGAGGTACAATAAGCTTTGTTGCTTACTGTTTGTTGCTCCAAGTGAACCACTGATTTTTGTGGAACTTTAATTTCATTCTTTGGAAGAGTCTTTACTAGTTGAGCTGTACCACTTCATTGGAACTTGACACTGTGCGGGGGTTCCTGCATTTTAATAGTCTACTAAAGTTTTACATGCAACCCAAATCCTTCTTGTGGATGTTGGGTTGACCCAGGTTATGAAGATGGTATTTGATGTGGCCTGCTGTTATGCTTAACTCCAGATGTGAATGATAACAATTGCAAGGTCATAGGCAGTTTAATCTTGTGTTAAGGTTTCAGAAGCAAATGGCTTAAGGTAGATTTTAGGCTCATCTTCTTTATAGTTAATCATTGTGTCGACTATAATAATCTTTCACATGCACTCCTGCTATTTTGTGGTTGTTCGGTATTCTGTGCAAGGTTGCCAAGTTTTAATTGACATAAAGAAATAAATATGAAAATAATAATCTGCAGTCTCTCTCTCTCTCTCTCTCTCCTCCTTATTTTCTCTCCGTACACTTTTTGTTTGTTTGGTTGATGCTGCTCTTCATGGGAGGTTGAGCGACTGTTTACTGCAAGTATGAGTAGGAATACGAGCATGTTGAATGTTGTTGTTATTGATCGTAAGGTATTTGAGGTAGTTAGAGTGGGGCAATGGGTGAACATTACAGAGAGGGGTTGGAAGTTAGTGAGAAGTCTACATTTGGAGTTAAGCTCGGCTTGTTGGTTCACAAAAGCTTTGGAGGACTGCTCAAAGGTGGGAAGAAGGGAGTTTTATTCGGCTCATAAAGAAGGGGACAGGGGCTACATAGCCCAAAGGTGTGTTAACTCCCAAGGGGCATTCATGGCTTTGGTGGAGTTTAGACAGGGGGTCGGAGAAATAATCTTCTCATTCCTGAAGGGATAGATGGGAGGGGGTGGAGTAAGCTGGTGGAAGTGTTGAGGATGGCAAGCAGTGGCTGTGTAGCGGAGTTGTCTCCTCCATAGGTGGTAGCGGCGACGTTAGCTTAGCCCTCGACATCGTATCTGGAGGCCCTAAAAAAATCGAAGGTTGTTTACCCACCCTATCAATCTATCAGTCTGAAAGGAGGTGTGCTGTTGTAGGCTGGAGACGTCGCTTCTTCAGTAGAGGTGCAGAAGCGGGAAGGGGCTGGCAGTGGACTTGTCGGTGTTAATAAGGAAAATCTTTTGCGGGTTGTGATGGAAATGCAGAGGAAAATAGAAGACGTGCAGGCTAATTTAAATTTATTGAAATGATGCGTTGAAGATGTAGCAGGGGTGGAAGTGGGTGTGGGCCAAGGCTTTCAGAATGGGCCAGCAGAATGGGTATAAGAGTTTTACGCAGGCCTCAAGCAAATGGTCAATGGGCAAGCAGAATGGGCCTAGGCCCGTGTGGTCAAATGGTCAGCCGAAACCAACGAGGACCATGTGGAGGAGATGCGGTGCATCTGCACCAAGCCCATCGGCGGGTGGGCCTCAACCACTGTTGCCGGCGAAGAGCCAGGTGAGCAAAGGTGGCGACGCCGCCGACTGAGGCTAGGTTGTCGGAATCTGCTCCGGCGAGAAATGGAGTGTGCGATTTGTATCGGGATCCTTCCGTGTGTGCGATAGATGCTGGTAGCTCGACGGCCACAGAACCGATGGCGGCTCCTTTACCGACAGTAGTGGAGAGGTGCGCTGAGGATTCTTCCTGCGATGAGAAGCCTAAGATGGGGGGGGTGTACAGAGAAGGCGCGGGACGACTGTCAGGTGGAGTTGGTGCTACTGCCACCGTGTGATGCCGATGCTGTTTCAGGTACCCAGAAACCGCCGATAACCATGATGGGAGGGTCCTCCCCCCTAGTGTCATCTCGAGGACCATCTTGACTCCATCGTGGTGAGGAACTTCGGCTCTGAAGCTCAGCTAGAGGTTGAGGAGGCAGGGGAGGAGGTGGTTCCCGAGACCCAATCTGGCTATGAGGTGTTGATGGTCCCTGAGACCCAATCTCCCACTTGTACTGTTGTGGTTGAATGGGAGGGTAGGAATCTTTTCGGAGAGGAAGGAAGGGGGGCGATTCCAAATCTGCAGTGGGCTTCTAGTGATGGGTACCCTATCCCATTGAATTGTTTGCTTCCAAGAGAATCAAAAGCTCTAGATTGGCTGTTTCATAAGGTGAAAGAAATGCAACACTGGATAGGAATGGAGTGTGGGGGTTATGAAGAGCAATTTCTAGCTCTACTTACTGCAATTGAAGCGGATCATACACAGTCAAAGAAATTAGAGTCGAAAAAACAATAGGAGCTCAACCACCTAACTTGGTCACTGAAGTATGAAGGAAGCTCAAGTCGTAAAAAATCCAAAGGGATGGGGCTTGCCTATTCTTTATGAAGCCGAAAATTGTGTCTTGGAACGTCCGCGGGTTAGATGAGGCGAATAAGCGGCTTCGCATAAAAAACTTGTTGCGAGAATGGAGGGTGGATATAGAATGTTTGCAAGAAACTAAATTGAAAAGTGTTTCTAGAAGATTAATTCGAAGCATTTGGAGTTGCACTTACGCGGATTGGGTTTATCTAGCTTCAAATGAGGCTTTGGGTGGAATTCTAGTGATATGGGATAAAAGAGTTGTTGAGAAAATGGAGGAGTTTGTGGGGGAGACTACAGTGGCATGCTCTTTTAAGAGTGTGGTAGATAATTTTGAATGGGTTTTTGCAGGTTTATACAGTCCAAATGTAGACAACGATAGACGTTTCCTATGGGAGGAACTTGCTGGGCTACATAGCTGGTGGGAGCTTCCTTTGTGTATAGGAGGGGATTTTAATGTAATCAGATTTCCTAGTGAACGATTAGGAGAAAGTAGGCTGCGCCCAGCAATGTCAGAGTTCTCAGATTGTATCTTTGATCTAATCCTGCTGGATATTTCTCTACTAGGGGGTTCCTTCACTTGGTCGAACAATCAGACATGGTCACGGCTAGACAGATTCCTAATTTCACCGGAGTGGGAGGTGCACTATCCGGAAGTATGCCAGAAGAGGCTGCCACGTCTTTGCTCGGACCATTTTCCTATAATGTTGGATTGTGGTGGCATTCGAAGCGGGCGTCGATACTTTAAGTTGAAAACATGTGGTTGAAAAGTGAAGGCTTTGTGGATAAGGTTAGGCAATGATAGTCTTCTTATCAGTTCCATAGTAACCCCTCATACATCTTAGCTTGTAAGTTAAAAACTTTGAAAAATGATCTTAAGTTTTGGAATTTACAATCCTTTGGAGATATTGGGGAGCAAAAAAAATTCATGGTGGAGGAGTTACAACAGTTTGAACTGATATTTGAGGCTAGAGCCCTTTTACTGGATGAGTTATTGCGCAAGTCAAAGTTGGTCACAGAATTAGAAAGAATACTATCCCTAGAAGAGATTTCATGCCGTCAGAAGTCGAGAGCTTTGTGGCTAAAAGAATGGGATCGGAGCGCTAAATTCTTCCATAGAGTTGCTAACTCTCATAGAAGAACTAATACCATATGATGAACATTAATGGCATGGAATGTAAGGAGGCCCCTTTGATTCGTGACCATGTGGTGGACTTCTATGAGCAACTGTCAACAAAACGTGCGGGATGGAGGCCAAAGCTGGATGGTCTTGTTTTTTATACTCTTGCGACTCAGGAAGCCTCTTGGTTGGAAAGGCCTTTTGAGGAGGAGGAAGTGTATGATGTAGTCAAACGCATGAATAAAGATAAAGCTCCAGGCCCAGATGGTTTCTCGATGGGTTTCTTCCAATCTTGCTAGGAGGTGGTGAAAGTGGACATTATGAAGGTGTTACAGGAAGTATTATTGGTTGGAAAGTTTGAGAAAAGGCTAAATGCTACGTTTATCGCGCTGATCCCAAAGAAGACTGGTGTGGTGGAGGTTAAGGATTTTCGATCCATTAGCTTTGTGAATGGGGTATACAAAATTATATCCAAGGTGCTTGCTAACAGATTAGGGGCGGTTTTGGGCAAAATCATTTCGAAACCACAAAATGCATTTGTCAAGGGGCGCCAAATTTTGGATTCAGTCCTTATAGCGAACGAGGGTCTGGATAGCAGATTAAAGGCTGGCTCCACAGGTATTATGTGCAAGTTAGACATGGAGAAGGCATACGACCATGTAAATTGTGATTTCTTATTGTATCGATTGGGGAGATGTGATTTTGGGCCTAGATGGCGTAATTGGATTAGTTGGTGCATTTCTACAGCCAGATTCTCAGTGTTGATTAATGGTTGTCCTGCCAGCTTCTTCAATAGCTCTCGAGGTCTACGACAAGAAGATCCTTTGTCCCCACTTCTCTTTGTTATCATTATGGAGGCTTTGAATAGGATGACATCGGCAGCGGTTACACATGGGTTTGTGACTGGATTTCAGATTGGCGACCCCAATAGGGGCATTATTACTTTGTCTCATTTACTTTTTGCAGATGATACACTCATATTCTGTGAGGTAGATCAAAACCAGTTGAGAGCTTTGAAGGCTTTGTTACTATGCTTTGAAGCAGCGTCAGGCTTGAAAGTGAATTTTGACAAGCCAGAGCTAGTGCCAGCGGGGAACGTGAGTAATACTAGACAGCTAGCTAGTATTCTTGGGTGCAAGGTAGCCTCTCTTCCTATTACTTATTTGGGATTGCCGTTGGGGGCAGCAGCAAGGGCCTCATCCATATGGGATTCAGTCATAGAGAAGATAGGAAAGAAATTGACAGGGTGGAAAAGATTGTATTAATCGAAAGGTGGCCACTTGACTCTTATCAAGAGTACCCTTTCCAACTTACCTACCTACTTTTTATCTGTGTTTCAGTTGCCTGCCAGGGTAGCAGCTCGAATTGACAAGTTGTACCGTGATTTCCTTTGGGGGGGATAGGGGATGAATTCAAATTTTACTTGGTAAGCTGGGATAAGGTGTGTATACCACTCTCGTCTGGTGGCTTGGGTATAAAAAATCTGAGAACTTTCAACTAGGCCCTACTTGGGAAATGGTTATGGAGGTATAATAACGAGACATAAGCATTATGGAAACAGGTGATTGATTGTAAATATGGAAGCATGTGGTGGGGCTGGTGTACTGAAGAGGTGTATGGGGCTAGAGGTGTGGGAGTGTGGAAACACATTAGGAAGGGGTGGAGGGATTTTAGTAGCCATTCCAAATTGGTGTTGGGGAGGGGTTCTTGCATGAAGTTTTGGAGGGACATATGGTGTGGGAATGAGGCCCTAAAGGATACATTTCCAGCTATTTTTCAGTTGGCATGCAACCAGGAAGCTTCGATAGAGGACCTTATGCTTCTAACAGGGGACCATGTGCAGTGGAACGTCACATTTAGTAGAGCGGCGCAAGACTGGAAAATGGACATCTTTGAGGCTTTTTTCAGCTTGCTTTATTCTGTGAAGCCAAAAGTCAGCAAGTCGATAGGCTGTGGTGGACTCCCGTGGGTAAGGGCATTTTCTCAATTCAATCCTTTTATAACTCCCTTTCCCAAACTGCCACTACCCCGTTCCCGTGGAGGAGAATCTGGAGAAATAAGGCGCCACTGAAAACTATCTTCTTTACTTGGACAGTAGTGTTGGGGAAGATTCTGACTACCGACAATCTAAGGAAGCGCCGATTAGTTATACTAGACTGGTGTTGCATGTGCAAGAGATCTGGCGAGACAGTGAAACACCTTTTGCTACATTGTGAGACTACTAGAGCCTTGTGGGTCGAAGTCTTTAGCCGGATAGAGTTAGCCTTTGTTATGCCTGCAACGGTCGTAGATCTATTGGCTAGCTGGACACTTCCGAGAGGAGCGCAACAAATCAAGGCGGTGTGGAATATGATCCCGATCTGTATTTTGTGGTGTATATGGCAAGAGCGCAACGATTGGACCTTCGAAAACAAAGAGCGGTCCCCAGAGGAACGTAGAACGCTATTTTTCCGTACTTTATTTCTATGGGCCGTTGCTTTAGATTTTAATGGCCTGAATTTTCATGATTTTCTAGTTTCCCTTACTTCGACCTAGATAGGTTTCATCTCTTGTATACCATCTTGTGTACTTGGGCTTTGTCTATCTTTATTAATACTTCTTTGATTACTTATAAAAAAGAAATATGAAAATAGGGTTTTGATTCTGTAGTCCTGGAAACGTGTAAAGTTGAAGTTTAGACAGAAATGGTTAAAGTAGATGTTGAAAGGCTCATCTCCCATAGTCAATTGGTGTTGCACGTGCAAAAAGAGTGGGGAGACTGGACCATTTACTTTTTCACTGTGAGGTGGCCTTGACCTTATGGTATGAATTCTTTGCTAGAATGGGGATAGCTTGGGTGATGCCAAGAAGGATAGTTGATTTCCTAGCAAATTGGAGAGGCTTGCGTGGTAAAGTGCATATCAAAGTCATATGGAAGATGGTACCCATTTGCCTATAGTGGTGTCTTTGGAAGGAGATGAATGATAGAAGCTTTGAAGACCACAAGCAGTCAAGACGAGCTGTTTTAACACTTTACTCCATTGGTTGAATGTACTAGACTTCAATGGTCTGAACATTCATGAATTCCTTGTATCTCTAACCAATTATGCCTAGGTGTTGCTCTTGTATATGTCCCGTGTACGATTAGTATTCAACTGTTTTTTAAAATCTCTGAAAGAAAAATTTGGTAGCCACCATTGTGAACTTCCGTGGAAAGTGACTGTCTTACCTGGTGTAGTGTTGATGGAGAGAGAAATTATCCATATTTATGATACTGTAAACACCATGTATATTTCTTCCTGAGAAATCGATGGATGGGGTTGAAGTTTTCTTCCTTTAAACCCTTTATTTTTGGGTGGCGACTCATATTTATGATACTGTAAACACCATGTATTTTTTAATTTATTTGTTCATACTGTCCAGGGTTTTCTTCTTCGTTCCCTTTTAATGCTTAGATCTATTTCTTATATGTTCCCTGTGTACTTGAATTAACCATTTCTTAAGTTTGAATGAAATTTCATTTACTTATATGAAAGAGTATTCTACTGTTTTTCATTATTAGCAAATAAATCAAAAGCTAACTTTTAGGGCTCGTTTGGATAGTGAGATGAGATGAGATGGTTTTAGATAAGTTGAATAAAATATTGTTAGAATGTTATTTTTTAATATTTTTATTGTTTTAGGATTTGAAAAAGTTGAATTGTTTATTATATTTTGTGTGGGAATTTGAAAAAGTTGTAATGATGAGATGAGATGAGATGAGATGGTTTCTCTATCCAAACAAGCCCTTAAAGAACTCTACTTTCGTTTAGACAAGTGACATTTTAGCGAAAAAATGTTACGGTGGGACACCCTGCGTAGAGGCTTATAATGCCCCACACTCAGAAACACAAGTTAATTTTTAATGTGAATCATATTTTAATGTCATTGGTCAAAAGTGGTAGGCCACTGTTTTGGTTCATTGAACTAATGCCTACACTCCCCGAGTAATTAGCTGTTATGAATGTGATTGGTCTTTCTGCAGGTTACAGATGCTCCAGAGATTCATTCTAATGGATTTCATGTCAAGTTTGATATAAGTGAGGGTCAGATTGGTTTTGTTTTGCCAACATTAGTGCCTCCATGTAATATTGACTTGTATAGTAGGTTGGCATCTGGTGACACCAGTGATTTGGATGCCAAGCAATGGAACACTTGCATTGTACTTCCTTTCAGAACGAGATTATCAGATGGAACTGTCATGAATAGCATTATGACCATGTTTTCAGATTTTCACCCATCTTTGTTGCTGTTTCTTCACCGACTTAAGTGTATTAAGTTTAGAAACTTGCTCAACAATTCGCTCATAGTGATGAGAAAAGAAATCATGGGGGATGGCATCGTTAGGGTTTCACATGGGAAAGAAAAAATGACATGGTTACTAGCATCTCAGAAGTTGCGAGCAGATGTCATTCGTCCTGATGTGCGTACAACGGAAATCTCAGTAGCATTTACATTGCAGGAATCGATTGATGGGGATTGCGTTCCAATTCTAGAACAGCAGCCTGTTTTTGCATTTCTTCCTTTAAGAACTTATGGTCTGAAATTCATTCTTCAAGGTGATTTTGTCCTTCCTTCATCTAGAGAGGAAGTGGATGGAGATAGTTCTTGGAACCAGTGGTTGTCATCTGAGTTTCCTGGTTTGTTTGTTGGTGCAGAGAGATCCTTTTGTTCTCTTCTGTGTTTTAGAGAGAACCCTGGAAAAGCTGTGTCAGCATTTATGAGCTTTGTTCCGCTTGTTGGGGAAGTTCATGGTTTCTTTTCTAGTCTTCCCCGGTTGATTATTTCTAAATTACGAATGTCGAACTGCTTACTTCTGGAAGGAGGCAATGACAGATGGGTTCCTCCATGCAAGGTTCTAAGAGGTTGGGATGAACAGGCCCGCATTCTTCTTCCTGATGGTCTGCTTAGTGAGCTTCTTGGCCTTGGTTTCTTGGATAGAAATATAAAAATGTCTGATTCATTAGCAAGGGCACTGGGTATTCAGGATTATGGACCCACAATTTTACTTCAATTTATATCCTCTTTAAGTCAAGTGGAAAACGGTATCAAATCAATGAGTCTGAGTTGGTTGTCTTCTTGGATAAGTTCATTCTATATAATGTTATTTCGTTCTGGACAAATTCTGTTAAACTCTGATACAGGAATGGATCTCATAGAAAACCTTAAAAGGATAAAGTTTATTCCCCTTTCGGATGGTACATTCAGCTCAGTGAATGAAGGTACAATCTGGTTACCATCTGACACTGGGTTTGATGGTCAACATCGACTTGAAGCTTTCCAAAGTTTATTTGCTAAACTCCGGACTGTCAGTCCTGCCCTCCTTTCTGCATCAACTTGTGCTACCTCATTCATGGACGTGAATTTGGTAGACAACCTAACGAAGATGTTTCACAGGATTGGTGTCAAGCAGTTGTCTGCTCATGAAATTTTGAAGGCCCACATCTTGCCAGCTGTATCTAATGACCGAATTACAAATAAGGACAAGCATTTGATGATAGAGTATATTTGTTTTGCAATGATCCACCTACAGTCTAGCTGTCCTGATTGTTGTGTTGAGAGGGTGAACATAATTTCCGAATTACGAAATAAAGCTTTCATTTTAACAAATTATGGCTTCAAACGGCCTGTTGAGGTGTCAATTCATTTTAGTAAGGAATATGGAAATCCAGTCAATGCAAATAAGTTGACTAATGTTGTAGATATGAAATGGCACGAGGTTGACGCCACCTATCTGAGGCATCCTGTTACTGAATCAACCTCATGTGGACTTATGAAATGGAGGGAATTTTTCCAGGAAATAGGTATCTTGGATTTTGTGAAAATATTTCAAGTTAATAAGACTGTGGCCGATATTTCTCCTACCATTTTTAAGAATGTAATGTGGGAAAGAGATGTGGTTTCCCCAGAATCAATTGTCATTGACTGGGAATCTCATGAATTGGTCCATTTAATGTCCCTGTTATTGAAAAATGGCACACCGCAATGTTGTATCTATCTGTTGGAGGTTCTCGATACACTGTGGGATGGTCATTTTAGTGAGAGTGTTAAAGGTTACTGGAATCCTAAGTCTGGTGGAGATAGTAAACCCTTCAAGTCTTCTTTTTTGAGTAGCATTTGTGATGTCCAGTGGGTGGTATCTAGCATTGATGATGAGCTTCACTATCCCAAAGATTTGTTTTATGATTGTGATACAGTACGCTCGATTTTGGGCGCTTCTGCTCCATATGCTGTTCCGAAGGTTGGTATAATATACATTGGATATACTCTTTTGCCCTAGTTTTTATATTTATGTCTTTGTTGATTTCTGTTTTGTTCTTAGCTGGAGTCCATCTAATTCACACGGTTGCTCTCTATAAAATTCTTTTTTTTCATAAAAATAATAATAATAAAATTATTTTTTTTCATAAAATGTTGTGGAAGATGCAATATATCCATACAATTTGAGTCGAGTGACTAGTTGGTTTGGTAGATTGCCTTTGAGTTGATTTTGTTATCAGAATTCCTTTTAAGTGATGCTTTTGTTGTATTTAAGAATGTTTTGTAACATAGCATCAATATAGAGGCCTCTTGTGCTTATCAGTAAAGATTTATTCCTTATAAAAAAAAAAAAA
>QEOY01007302.1:25289-80544 GCA_003123805.1 Juglans sigillata
TGGTACCTGGTAAGTTTTTATCTCTTGAAGAAGTATGTTGGCATGATCCAACTGGTGCCCTGGACCAAATGAAGGAGATTCATCCTTATCACAGTTTGACAGAAGGGAATCATAGTCCCTTGACCTGGACACTGAGCAGTGTTTATCCAGGCCTTCGTGACTTTTTCATGGACGGCTGTGGTGTACATGAGGCCCCTCCTCTCTGCAGCTATTTACAGATTTTGCTGCTGTTATCTACTGTTGCTTTGCCTTCACTTGTTGCTAATATGGTAAGTAACTGATTTGTGGCAAAACTGTGCTTGTAACAATTGCTTGTAGCAGTACATCCTAAGTGTTCCATTCCCATCTCAGGTTTTTGAAGTTTTTCTCATGTGGAGTGATGGACTGAAATCTGGACTACTAACTCCGGAAGATGTCATTTACTTGAAACAATGTCTTTTGAAATCAGAGTTTATGGTGCTTCCAACTGAACAAGATAAGTGGGTCTCACTGCATCCGTCCTTTGGCCTTGTGTGCTGGTGCGATGATAGGAAGTTAAAGAAGCAATTCAAGCATTTCAATAAGATTGATTTTCTGTATTTTGGCAAACTTAGTGAGGATCAAAAAGAGATACTTCAGACAAAAGTTTCTGTACTCATGCAAAACTTAGGGATTCCCGCTCTCTCTGAGGTAAGTTCTTTCTGGGTTGGTGTCTGGGGTGGAGGTTGAGATTGGGATATAGCAGCCATGAGTCGTTGAGGTTTTACACTTTCACATGAAGTCACCCTTTAGGTCATGCAGTAAGTATAATTTATCAACATGTTGAGCCCAACAGCGTAGAATGCTAATCAATCTTGCCGTGAAGGTTTCGTATATCAACTTGAGCTTATCCTGTAGGATTAAGATTAGATTTAACACTTGTGAAGAAAAAAGAGCATTACCCACTCTAGCTAGATGTATTCCTGGCTTTGTCAAAAGTTTTTTTTTTTTCTTTATCAGTAAATACGAATTTTATTAAAATAGGCGAAGCCAAGTACATGAGACATATACAAGAGCGAGACATATACAAGAGCAACACCTATGCATGAGGGCTTTGTCAAAGGTTTTTTCAAAGTTCCAAGCTACTTGTATGGTCTTATAATATTTTTTCCTTACACATTTAAGCCAACTTGCATAGATTTGGTATAAAGAAGGGCATATTGGTGCATCAAGAGAGACCCGACTAATCTCTGAACTATTTGGGTTTATCAATTATGCTCAATTCTTCAATGTCATTGTTATTGTCCACTATCTACGGACTTCTTCTAATAATTCATTGATACGTTTTCAAGGTACTTGGTTTTGTAAGAAAAAAATACTATTTTTTAATGCAAATGTGCTTTGAAAAGTTCAATTTTTTTATGCATAAAATGAACTTGTGGATGTAGACCTTGTTTGCATAGCAATCCTTTTAATTGACTTGAATAATAAATTGGACTTAAAATAATTGACTGCATTCTGTGAGTGGACATCGCCAACTGTTAGATTCTCTTGCTTTTAAGAAAAACAGAGTTCCCTATATCTCAAAATAATGATGTGCTTTCAATTTTGCTTTCCACATTGATTTATTTATGTGCAGGTTGTAACTCGTGAAGCTGTATATTATGGTCTGGCAGACTGTAGCTTCAAAGCATCGTTAGTGAGCTGGGCTCTTCCTTATGCTCAGCGCTACATCTGTAGTGTACACCCCAATAATTATATTCAACTCAAGCAGTCTGGATTCAGTCTTCTGAATCGTCTGCAAGTCGTCGTTGTTGACAAGCTGTACTACAGGAATGCTATCAAGAGAGGTGCTGGTGCATCGAACAAACGCATTGAATGTAGCTGTCTTCTGCAGGTACTTGATGAGATCCTTTAGTGATGTTTGTCTTTTCTCTCTTCTAATGATTATAGCCTCTTACAAATAAATTTCCTGCAAACTGATGCTAAAGCCAGCGAGACAATGTTTGCTACCAAGTCTTTAGTTTAGAACTTAAACCCATCGAGGATCTTTAGAACTTCAGTACCACCTTAAAGTTATAAATCTGGAAAGATAGGCTATGGCATGTTAATGTCATGGTGTACAAAGAGTTTCGTTTTTTAAGGAAGAGGGGCAGTACCCGAATTTTATAAATAACCCTCACTTTTAGCGGAGTAATACCATGTAAAAAGTGAAAGATTGAAGGTCACAAAAATCCCAAAACCAAGGCTTTGAAAATAACTATAAAAAAGCAACCAGTATTACATTTTAATGACTGCTAGCATCATTTGTACAAGTTTCTAAATCTTGGTAATCAAAGGTCTCCCATTGCCAATCTAAGCAACTCAATTATATCAAATTAAGAAGATGAACATCTAACAGCTCCTGCTTTAGCTAAATGATCTGCAATCGAATTTCCTTCTCTAAGAGCATGCTGTACAGTAAATGAAACAACATGTGTTAAATTAAGAATAACTTCCCAGATGCTGTAATAGTTGGTGCGACAATTTTTAGCAGTTCCATCTGCATCCGCTTCATCCATGATAATCACGTACGAAACAAAGATATAACCTCGGGTGATACCAGTGGGCGATATCTTCGAGGGTTAAGTCAGTGGGAGAAGTAAGAATCTCTTCACCAATATGCTATCGCCTTTGTAATGCATACTTGGAAGTATATTTATAGGGCTTAGGGTGCGCTTCATGGAGGAGTGTCGTCCTGCCTGAGCATGATTTGTAGGATGGTGGTGTCCTTCCGGGGCAGGTATCTCTGCAGGACCTGTTTCACCAGTGTGGATCTCTCACGGGATAAGTTCTGTTGGAGGGAGAGTAAGAAGTTGGATTGAGCTCTTCGTCAATCAGGGCAGCTCCAGGTGCAGCCACTTGGCCTCACCATAACTCCCATAGAATGAACATAGGAGTTATGGAGGCATGGGTAATGCTCTTGCATGTCTCATGTAGTCGGGCTCTTGCTTATTCTTATGATCAATGAAATCTTGTTTAAGGATTAAATGAAAAATGTAGGTGTAGGAGGCAAGAATTACATATTCTATTACTGGAATTTGAAGATTAATCATGCTGGTTATTTCACTTGCATTCTCTTTATCTGGAGAGTAACTGTATTTAGATTAGCTGTTGTTTGAATGTTTTGAATATCCAGAAAGCAATCTCTTCATGATATTTGGTATGTTTTTTAATATTAAATATATCAAATGTCTTCTGTTTTAATTACATCCATATTTACATGATCCTTGCAGGACAACCTTTTGTACACCACCGAAGAATCTGATTGTCATGCCATATATATGGAGCTGTCTCGTTTACTATTTAATGGAACTCCTGATTTACACTTGGCTAATTTCCTTCACATGATCACAAACATGGCCGAATCAGGATCCACCGAGGAGCAGACAGAGTTTTTCATCTTGAATAGCCAAAAGGTGCCAAAGCTTCCTGACGAGGAATCTGTGTGGTGCCTCTCAGCCGTGCCTTCTTTGACAAAGAATGATGATTCACCCCAGACAAGTTTTAGTTCAAAAGCAACAGATGAAAAAAGTTATTTAAACCCCAAAAGGAAAGCAAGAAAGAACTCAAACTGGCCGCCTGTGGATTGGAAAAGTGCACCAGGTTGTAGTTATGCTCAGGCAAATGATTTTAAGACACGGGAAACAAGTGCACAGCATGGGGGCAGCCCACAAAAGAAAGAGGATAATTATGAAGGGACAGTCATGCAAACGGATAATGTTGTTTCTATCTCAACCTCTGATGATTGGACCATTGAAGATGATTCAGCAGCGGCTGCTATGGCTTTTGTTTTGTCAGATAACAACAATTTGGAAGATCACTCTGACCAAGCTTGCAATCAGATTGATTCTGGAATGAAAGTTGAATTTGATCCCCTTGATTTAGATACTAAGCCTGATGGCTCTGAGTTTGCTTCATCTAATTTTCACACGAGAGACCAACTTAGAGCTGGGACATCTGATGCAACACAAGCTGCACGTACGGGGAGACTGGGTGAACTTGTTGCTTTCAAATACATTATTGGGAAAGTTGGTGAGACGATTGTGAATTGGGTTAATGAAGATAGTGAAACTGGTTTACCCTATGACATTACTGTAGGGGAGGAGAATAGCAAAGAGNGGGTGAATCATTCAGCATTGCTTATGTTTTATTAAGTAATAATGCTGGCAGGGTTTCCCTATACAAAAATCCAGTAAAATTATGTCAGTCAGGCAAGCTACAGCTGGTTGTTATGATGCCAAGGCAGTAAAAGGATTTCTCCATTGTTTCCTAAGGTGCACTCGATTTTATCTGTGCTGTCTGCGAAGCTGACTCAAAGTCTCTAGCCAAACTACGACTGCCTTCACAGAAACTGACTGAAATTACAGGTTTTAGTATGCGGAATATTTCTTTTGACGCCGGGGAAAGATATTGCCGTGTCACTTAAACACTCTTTTGGCGTTGCAAAAGAAAGCATGCGCATCAACTTCAGAGAGGGACGTATCATTAGGATTTGGAGGAGCTCCCAGTTGGGATTTCTTCAACATGGTTGCCGAAATCAATGGGGTCCTGTGAGATGAAGGGTCCTAACAAATAAATTGTTCAGTTTTCATAGATGAAAATTTGTCACAGGCAACAGTGTATATGTTTATGTTGTTAATTCTCATCCTTTTAATTTAGACATGAGAAAATAATTCCGATAATAAAACGTATTGAAGTTGTTTGTTGCTTTTAGCTTGAACGACTTTCTAATTGATCTCTTGTTAGAATACGGCATTGGTGATTTGATCAATCTTTATATTTTGATTTATATATATATATATATATATATATATTGTTTCGATCCTACATCGACTAAGTATGAGATTGGTTAATGGTTTATAAGTCCCTAAGCATCATTATCTTGTAAGTTAGTTTTCAAGGGTAAGTTCTACCAAGTAGGTTCATAACAAATGGTATTAGAGTCACTCTACGTCTAAGGTCATGTTACGACGGTTGCAATCGTGCGGCATAGGGGGTAATGTCGGCATGGCAGTGTTTGCTAGGAGCTAGGAAAAGACCTAGCGTACAGCCAGCCCGTGTTAGCGTTGAGACCGCCGTGGACGTCGGCTGCGAAGCGTGGTGGCTGTTACGATCTCACATCGACTAAGTACGAGATTGGTTGATGATTTATAAGCCCTTAAGCACCCTTCTCTTGTAAACTAGTTTTCAAGGGTAAGTTCTAGTGGGTTCACAACATATATAAATTTCTTAGGTGGTTTAATCTTGTTTTCTGAATAAGCTCTATCGGAATTACTTGGAATTTTTTGGTTCATCGGATGAACAAGCAAACCCTTGTAGGACTGTTCGCATGTTCAGTTGTAGACAGTGTCTAGTGAGATTATTGTAGCACCCTGTACGTTGATGAGCCAGCTGTATAGACTGATTCAGGACCAACCAGGAGGGCTCGACCCAAAAAGACAAACCACCTATTTAAGGCCCAATCCATTAGGTTTAAAATAAACCCACAATGCCATGCATCCCACCACATCGTAAAGCCTTCAGGATATAAGATATTTAATAAAAGAATAATTCTATTTAAAGTCTTTTACACCACATATTGTTCACGTATTATGATTTGATTTGGAATATAAAATTTGAAAAATGTATAAATGTCTAAGAAAGCTGGTGAGACAATTGTGAAGTGGGTTAATGAAGATGGTGAAACTGGTTTACCCTATGGCATTACTATAGGGGAGGAAAATAGCAAAGAGTACATTGAAGTTAAAGTGACCAAATCTCAAACAAAGGACTGGTTCGACATATCAACGAGAGAGTGGCAATTTGCGGTGGATAAAGGTGAATCATTCAGCATTATGCTTTTTGTTTTATTAGGAAATAATGTTTCAAGGGTCTCAGTGTTCAAGAATCCTATAAAATTATGTCAGTTAGGCAAGTTGCAATTGATTGCTATGATGGCAATGCCACAGGAGGAATTCTCCATTGTCTCCTGAGACTGGACCCATTTTTATATGTGCTTCTGGGGGATTGACTCCATAAAGTGTTAGCCAAAGTATGATTGCCTTCATAGAAATCATCTGAAACAATAGATGTTTGTGTATGCCGAATCTTTCTTTTGATGCTGGGGAGAATTGATTAATGACTACCATGGCACTTGAAACCAGGAGGCCATTCCAGATGAAGTGCATAAATAAAGTTCTGGTTCTGCAAGAGAAAGCATGTGCTGGAATCATAGCATTTTGTCCTGCGAGGGAAGCATGATTAGTGTGAGTGAGTGTAGGATTTGGAGGAACTCCACAGTGGAATTCCTTCTTCAAAATGGTGGCCAACTGCCAAAGGTTTCTTATGTACCAAAGGATCCTATATCTTCATATATTGTTCTGTTCATAGATTAAAGATTGTCAAATGTATATGTTCGCACTGTAAATATTTGAAGAAAAGGCTTACTTGAATGCCACAGCCGTGTGTATTGCTCTGTTTATATAGATTTACAATGAGAGAGTTTTGTAGTTTGAATTAAACTAGTGGATATATACAATGCAAACATTCCTATATATCAGGTGGCATAACAGATGGAGTTGTTGCAGATGATAAGTGTGGAGTTGTTGCAAATGATAAGCATTGAGTTGATGTTGGTATATGAGATAACTATTGATCTTGCAGTGAGTTATCTTCGGAAGTGTTTGATCTTTGGCTTATCTGTCTAATAACATCCCCCCGCAAGAGAATGGGGAGAGTTGTCACCAGAAGGTTGGATCACATCATGCAAAAGAGCACATAATTAGACCTTTAGTGAACACATCAGCCAGTTGATAAGATGAAGCAAGAAATTATAGTGAGACATATTTGTTTGCTATTTTCTCGCGAATGAAGTGAAAGTCAACTTCGATGTTTTGTTCGAGCGTGGAAAATAGGGTTGGAAGCAAGTGCAATTATGCCCCTATTGTCACACCAAATAGTTGGGGCAGTTGGAATGGTAATATGCAAATGCTTGAGTAACATGCAGATCCAAAAAAGTTCAGCTGTAACCATCGCCAAAGCCCGATACTTAGCTTTAGTACTAGACTTGGCAACCACCGATTGCTTCTTAGCATACCAAGAAATGAGAGATGAACCAAGAAAAATAGCATATCCCATAGTGGAGCGATGGTCATCAGGATCGCCAGTCCAATCAGCATCACAGAATGCCTGAAGATGACAGTTATCTTTAGTGTACAATAAACCGATATCAATTGTGCCCTTTAAATATCGAAGCACTCATTTTGTTGCAGTCCAGTGGGAGGAGTTAGGATTGTGCATGTGTTGGCAGAGTTGATTCATGAAAAATACAATATCAGGCCTGATCAATGTACAATACTGGAGAGCCCCTACTGTTTGGCGATATTTTGTAATTTGGGCTGTCGTGAGTGGCTCGCCAGTATGGGAAGAAAGTTTCTGCCCCATGGTGCAAGGAGATGGGGCAGGTTTAGCACCTACCATTTTTGTTCGATGGAGCACATATGAGATATACTTGGACTGTCGAAGATGGAGTCCAGTAGTATCTTGTGTAGCTTAAATACTGAGAAAGTAACCAATGGGACCAAGGTTCTTCAACTTGAACTCAACTTGTAGTTTGTTAATAAGGGATTCAATCATTGAGGAATCTGTGCCTGTTACAAGGATGTCATCAACATATATGAGAATAAAAATGTGAGAGTGTCCATCATGATAGACAAACAACAAGGGATCTACAGGAGATGAAACAAATCCAAACTCAAGAAGAGCAGTTGACAAACGCATAAACCAAGCTCTTGGGGCCTGTTTAAAGCCATAGAGTGATTTATGGAGTTTGCACACGTAGTTTGGATATTTGGAATCAATAAACCTTTTAGGTTGTTCCATGAATACCTCCTCCTCAAAAATGCCATAAAGAAAGGCATTAGAGACATCTAGTTGTGTAATAGCCCAATCTGGACAGCAAGGGAAAGAACAACTCGAACAGTGGCAAATTTGATCACCGGGCTAAAAGTTTATGTAAAATCAACCCCTTCCTCTTGATTATATCCCAGTGCAACTAACCGAGTCTTAAGGTGTTCTACTTCACCTGTGGGGGTTTGTTTGATCTTATAGACCCATTTGTTGCCAACGACATTGTGGTTTGTGGGCCTAGGACAGAGTGTCCATGTATGGTTAGCCATAAAGAGTATCATAGTCCTCCTTCATAGCACCACACCATTAAGGTAAGAGAGCAGCATGTCGATAAGAGCAGGGTTCAAGTGGAATTGCAACACTAGATAACGCATGTAGTGGATATTTGGTAGAGTAGAGGCGATAGTCAGAGAATTTCTGGGTTTTAAGGAACCTATTTGAGATCGTGTGATCATATGATGGGAGGGAGGAGGTGCATTGGAGATGGGAATATTTGGTGCAGTAGTAGATTGATTTGAGGTAAGGGATAAGATGGATGTATGAGCTGGAGTTATGGGAGAGGAGATTGGGTCGGGTGAAGGCGAGGATGTGTCAAGAGAATCTAAATATGGGTAAGAAGATGAGGTAGTAAAATGTAGGCTTTGAGAAACAGACGTATTAGAGTTTGTAGTAATTGAAAATGAGGGAGAAGAAAGAATGATACCTGGGGAAGAGACCACTGGCAGAGGTGTAGGTGGTTGCAATCCATTCTTAGCAGGAAACGAGCTCTCATAAAAAACAATGTGCCTGGATATGAAGACCTTTTGAGTTATGGGATCCATGCATCTATAACCTAGGTGATTCGCACTATAGCCCAAAAATATGCATCGTTTAGAATGGAACATTAATTTGTGAGAGTTATAGGGTTGAAGAAGAGGGAAGCATGCACACCCAAACGTGCAAAGGTGAGTATAATCTGGTAGTTTGCCATAAAGTTTGAGATAAGGACTTTGATATTCTAGAATTGGAGTGGGGAAACGATTGATGATAAAAATTGATGTTAGAAAAGCATCTACCCAACAGGTTGATGGCAAGTGAGACTCGGCCAAGAGCGATAATCCTATTTCTACAACATGGCGGTGTTTACGTTCGGACACCCCATTTTGTTAAGGTGTATGGGGACAACTGATATGATGAATGATACCATTGTTTGTGAGATATGATTGAAATTGATGTGACTTGTATTCCCCTCCACCATCGGACTGAAATTGTTTTATTTTGCAAGACAACTGATTTTCAGCTAAAACTTTGAATTTAAGAAAGCATGTATAAACATCTAATTTATTTTGGAGAGGATAGAGCCAAGTGAATCTAGAGTAATCATCAATGAAGAGCACATAATATTTGCAACCACTAAGAGAGTTAGTAGAGCAAGAC
Source organism: Juglans sigillata (assembly GCA_003123805.1). Lineage (NCBI taxonomy): Eukaryota > Viridiplantae > Streptophyta > Magnoliopsida > Fagales > Juglandaceae > Juglans > Juglans sigillata. The sequence continues at coordinate 34,593 of QEOY01007302.1, forward strand.
CATACATCTGAGTGAATTAACTCTAAGGGATACTTAGAGACACGACTCGTCGTAGAGAAAGGAAGCTGTTTCCCTTTGCCGAGTTGACATGAATCACAAAATTCCATTTTGCTAACTGAACCTTGAACATGTAACTTGTATTTATTCAATAATTGAGATACAATTGAAATAGATGCATGGCCTAGTCTAGAATGCCAAATGGCAAGTGGTGCTTTCACTCTTGACACAGCAGCTAAGGCATGCGGTTTATTGAGAGATTTTGACTGCATAGGAAATGGATATAGACCACCTTCACTACTGCCTTCAAGTAGTGTCTTCTTTTTCATTGTGTCCTTCACAAAAAAATGAGAGTCGATTAAAATAAATAAGCAATTATTATCAATGTAGAATTGATTAATGGAAAGGAGGTTAGCAGAGGCTTGAGGACAGTGTAAGACACGGTTGAGTTGGAATTGATGAATAGGCATATAAAATGTTGCATTACCAGTATTTGCAATATTTAAACCATGACCATTACCAACTGCTACATGCTCTTGACCTGTGTATGGTTGTGAAAGAGTAAGTTGCTCAAGAGAACCTGTGATATGCTGATTTGCCCCACTATCAGCAAACTATGTTTCATTCTCGTGCTCAGAATTGGTGTGAGCCACCATTGTTGTTAGTTGGGTAGGAGGATGTCTCCCTTGATAGGCATAATCCATGCGATGAAAGCAGTCAAGTGCTCGATGACTGGACTGGCCACAGATCTGATAAGAAGACCGAGGAGAAGAAATTTTTTGTGAAGATTTGGGACCTGTGTATGGTTGCTGGGGTGGAACTGTATTTGGATGGTGGTTTACTACGGTGGGAAGTAAAATGTGAGGATTTATGGCCAAAAGTTGAAGATTGGTTAGGCCTGTGATGATATTTTGGCTTGCGGTTAAATGTTTGTTGATTCTGTTTGGGTGCAAACAAAGCAAAGATTTTTGTATCCGGAGAAATTGATTTGTATTTTGATTCCAAGAGAAGTTCATTGGACAGGAGTTCGGTTTGGAAATCATCAAAGGACAGGGGGTGATCTCTGGTGGCTAGAGAAAGTGAAGTCATGAATGGTAGATAAATAGGATTTAGGCCATGAGTGACATAGGTGATTAGATCGTCGTCATCAACAATCTTACTTCAGCACTTAACTTAGCTGATATTTCTCTGGAGGCAAATTTCTTTTCCAATGTATTCCAAGTAGGTCTGGCAGATGTGATGTCAAAAACTGAGGGAGCTACTTTGTTGGATAAAGTGGCATTAATACATCCTAGCACAAACTGATCCTTTTTGTGCCAAAGAATGTACTGGGGGTTGAGTTCAATAGTGAATTTCCCTTGAGCATCAAGGAGAAATTGTGATGGGCACGACTCTAAACCATCCACGAAACCCATCAGATCATTGCTTTTTAGAATAGGAACCATTTGAGACAACCAAATTAGATAGTTTGACCCATCTAGTTTGACTGAAACCAGTTGGTTGAGGTTTGGTGCAATAAATGCAGTAGCAGAATTTGAGGAAGAGGAAGCCATTGAACTGAATGAAAAAGGATTAGGATTTGCTCTGATACCATGTAAATATTTGAAGAAAATGCTAGCTTGAATGCCACAGCTATGTGTATTGCTCTGTTCATAGAGATTTACAATGAGATAGTTGTGTAGTTTGAATTACACTAGTGGATATATACAATGCAAACATTCCTATATATCAAGAGGCATAATGGATGGAGTTGTTGTAGATGATAAGTGTGGAGTTGTTGCAGATGATAAGCATTGAGTTGCTGTTGGTATATGTGATAACTCATGATCTTGTAGTGAGTTATCTTCGGAAGTGTTTGATCTTTGGCTTATCTGTCTAACACGCACTTGTCAATAATTAAATTCAAACGATAGAATCTCAAAACTCATTTATGGCAAAGCAATTCCATGGACGAGTATATAGCCTTTCTAGGGTAGTACTTCATTACAAAAAATAACTTCTAACAATACCTCTCAAGTGTGTGCGAGCGCTCGCACATGTATATTATCACGTAAACTCAACTTCTATGTTTGTTTGTTTGTTTTTTGTATAATACATAAGCTCAACTTGATTAAAATGCAATGATTTCTGCTAGTAGTGATCCTGCTAGTGGCTTTATATTGAGAAAGACACGCTCTCCTTCACAAGAGCTCTTGTGGGATGAGTTCTGCCTCGATTGTATCAGAGCCAAACAATGTGTCCGTATTGTTGGTTCCCTACTGGCAAGGGTCCCCCGAGGTGGATATGGGTCCATGGAAGGGGACCCCCGTGGGAGGGAAGGGATTGTCCCACATCAGCTAGTGGCTTTATATTGCGAAAGGCACCCACTCATTCACAAGTGCTTTTTCTTGAAGAAAATCGTTTAATCCCATATTTTTCTAGATCAAAATTTTCAAAAAAAAATTTTCAGCATTTGATTGGTTTTATCAAGAGTGTTGGATGGTTTGGTCTTGGGACCTTGCCTTATCTCTGGTAAAATAATCAAAGGTTTTTCAGGTTTAGTAGTAGAAACAAGACTTTCAATCTTTTATTCAATATGATCTAATTGTTGACCAATAACATGAAGAGTTTTATTGACAAAATTATTTTGTTCAATAATTTTCTTTGTTTCAGTAAAAGTAGTAGCATCAGAATGAATAATTTAAAAGGATAAGCATTTATATATGCTCCTTTATGGAAAATATAATTGTCTCTAAAGGGGGTGACTAGATCTTACTATTGTTTTTCCTTCTTCCTTAACAAAATTTGTTTTAACAACATTCAAACTATTTTTTGAAACATAATAACTTTCAACGAAGTCAAAGAATAATATATGCTTTTGTAAAGCATACATTTTATCTTTCCATTTTAGTTTAACACGTAGTTTTTTTGAATTAGAGAAAGTAACATGATAAGATTTTCTTTTATCACGATTTTAAACAAAATTATATTCATTATACAAAGCAATCAAATCAATTTCAAAGACTATTAATCACAGTTAATTGGTTGTGATGAATAGAAGCGACCATATCTGAAACAATTGGGATAAGGAGGATGCAAAACCAATATGCAGAAATTTGTACCATTTTACCAGAAATTCTTGAATAGATTTTCTGTTAAATACGCAACATTTTTCATGAAAATTTGAAATAGTATAGATTTGTTCAATAGTTTTAACATTGAACTCAGCTTTGAAAACAATTTGAGTCTAGGTAGTTTTGTAAATAGATTCATTAATCTTTGGAATACTCCATTTATTGAAATCAATATTATCAGTTTCTTCAACAAAAAAATCTTCCTCATTGATAATATCAGGAGGTATACTAGATCTAGAATTAATAGACAAATTAGACCTAAACATCTTATTTATCTTAAAATCAACCAAAATCTAAACTTAATACTCACTAATCATATTGTTAACGTCGTGTTTCGCATGCCTTTGGGTCAGGCTCCTGCAACTCGAATCTTAGGAGTTGGGCCTCGATAGATGTTGTTTGGAGCCATTGGCAATGGTTCAGTGTGGCTGTATGGCGTTGGTGCGTACGACCATTACAATGAATAGTATTTAAATGCAGAAAATAAAGAGAGATGAACACACAGTTTTACATGCTTCGGCACTAGGCCTACATTCACAGAGGTTTGGGGGGAGATTCTACTATAATAAGCTTGTTTACAGCCTCTCATTTTTCACTGTACAATGGAAGCTATAGATTTATTCGCTGGAGGAGAAGTTCTCTGCTTAATCGCAAGTTGAAGAAGAAGTCCAAAAGTCAGAAAATCCCCCCATAAATTGTAGGCGCCCTGCTCCTTTTATATGACCCTCTTCTTGTGTGCACCTCAGTAGTAGTGAGAGATGTTTACTTTGCTTGTCTGACCGTCTCACCATTTGTTTTAAGTCAATTCCCTACTTTTCTTCTTCTGACACATTACATCTTACTTTATGTTAAATCTCACATTTTCTTCTCCTGACACTCTCACTCGGTAGTCTATTCTTGTCCCCTCTCATGTTCTCATATTTTGTCTTCTAGTGAGTCCCCCCTTAAATTGTTGGGCGTAGGAAATTCCATGGGCCAAGAAAAAATTCTCTCCTAGTTACCTTGCCAATTCCTATCAAACCTGTTTGATGAGAATTTTTCAGCCTGTTTTCCCTCCGCCTCTCCTCGTTTTGTTGGGTCGTCAGTTTTTCCACTTGTCGATCTTTAGGTGGGGCTCTACCCCGCCGAGCCTTCGTATCGTCACTTTGTCCTACCAATTTCCTTTAACCTTATTTTCATTTCGAATTTCCTTTAACCTTATTTTCATTTCCTATTTCTTTTAGCCGTCTTTTCTTTCGCCCATACCTCTTTATCCTGTCGGGCCTTTTTTCTACACTTTTTCTTTCCTTTCACATTGTCCCACCGTTTTTTCCTTGGCTTTCCCTTTCATTTGCTCCTTTCTTGTTATTTTTGTCTTTTCTTTGACTTGGTGGCCAACACGGGGAGTTATGGTGAAAAGATTCGTAGGGCTCCTACCCACCCTGCCAATTGGCTGCGTTGTGCTTGCTTTTAACCGCAATGTACTATGCTGTTTTGAATGACCATGCCCAACCGACTTTCTTCGTTATATTTTGTTATCATTTTTATTTAGGCAGTCCTGACCTGTGGCTAGGTTCAAAGATTCTCGGCCTACCCCGCCAGCATTCAATTTAACCTCTTCGACCTTGCTAGCCATTAGCCTTTTGTTCATGCCATTTCCACCCAACTTTAATATTGGCTTCTTTCCCCTGTCCTTCCGCACATGTTGATGGAGAGTTGCTTAGACAGTTTGGATCCACTATTACTGGCAAGGGTCCCCCCTCCCACGTGTGTCGATGTTGCCCCTGCCACTAATGCTTGTATCTTTTGTCTCGGTATTTGGGGAGTTTACAACCTCGGCCCACTTCTTGCTTGCTGCTGCTGCGTGTGGTTTTAGCCGCCTTTTCCTTCCATTTCCTATTTCCTTAGCCGACTTTCTATCCCACTCCTATTTCCTTTAGCTTCGTTCATTTCGCTCTTATTTCCTTAGCTGCTTTTTCCTTTCGCTCCTATTTCTTTTAGTTATGTTCCTTTCACTCTTATTTCCTTAGCCTCTTTTTTCTTTCACTCCTATTTCTACAGCCGTTTTTTCCTTTCGCTCCTATTTCCTTAGCCGTTTTTCCCTTTCGCTCCTATTTCCTTAGCCGACTTTCTATTTTCTTTTGCTTTTCCTTAGCTTTCCTGCATTGTTAGAGTATTAGTTTCTGTTTGGAAGATTCCTTTAATGGAGATTTCGTTGGTGGAGACTCGGCTGATGAAATTCTGTTGTTGAAGATTCTATTGATTTTGTTATTGAAGACTTTGTTGATAGAGATTCCGTTGTTGAAGATTCTATTGATAGAGATTCTTTTGTTAAAGATTCTTTTGTTGAAAATTCTTTTGTTGATGGAGACTCTTTTGTTGAGAATTCTTTTGTTGATGGATATTTCTTTTGGCAAAGATTTTGTCTTCGGGTCGCCAAGGGCCAACCCGTACTTCATAGCAAAAGGGATAGAACTAACCTTGAAGCTTATTTAGAGTGAGAGAAAAAGATATAGTTGATCTTTGAATGTCATAATTATTCAAAAGAGAAGAAAGTGAAGTTAATGGTAATTGAGTTCACTGATTATGCTATTATTTGGTGGGATCAATTAGTGACTAATAGGAGGTGGAATTATGAGAGGCCTATAGAAACATGGAGAGAGTTGAAAGCTCTCATAAGGCAGAGATTTGTACCTAACCATTACTATAGAGACCTTTACTAGAAATTACAAAATCTTACACAGAAGTCTAAGAGTGTGGCGGATTACCATAAGGAGATGGAGGTGGCGATGATTCGGGAGAATGTGGAGGAGGACCGGGAGGCCACCATGGCTAGAGTTTTGAGTGGTTTGAATAGGGAAATAACCAATGTAGTTGAATTGAAGCATTATGTGGAGATAGAGGATATCCTAGTGTACATCAAGGACTTAAATGAACATATTGAACATTTGAGATATGTGTTTGATGTGTTAAGATATGAAAAATTATATGTCAATTTTAAGAATTGTACCTTTTGCATGGAAAAAGTTATTTTTCTTGGTTATGTTGTTAGTACAAAAGGTATTGAGGTGGACGAAGAGAAAGTCAAGACCATCAAGGAATGACCAACGCCTAAGAGCATCACTGAGGTAAGAAGCTTTCATGGCTTAACTAGTTTTTATCGGCGTTTTGTTAAAAACTTTAGCACCATTGCTGCACCACTCACTGAAATAATTAAAAAGAATGTTAGGATTCATTGGAGGGCTGATCAAGATAATGCTTTTACTACTATCAAAGAAAGGTTGTGCTCTGCACCTGTGTTAGCATCACCTGACTTTAACAAAACTTTTGAGATTGAATGTGATGCCTCAGGAATAGGAATTGGAATTGTTTTGATGTAAGATAGGCGGCCTATAGCCTTCTTCAGTGAGAAGCTAAGTGGGGTGTCTCTGAAGTACCCTACTTATGCTCTTGTTCGTGCTTTAGAGGCTTTGCAAACTACCTGTGGCCTAGGGAATTTGTGATCCACACCGATTATGAATCATTGAAGCATCTCAAGGGTCAAGATAAGTTGAATAAAAGGCATGCTAGATGGATGGAATACATTGAGACTTTTTCATATGTCATTCGTTACAAGCAAGGTAAGGAGAACATTGTTGCTGATGCGTTATCCTAGAGGAGTAGCTTGGATAGACAAAAGAAGTCGGAGTTAGTGAAGTCACTTCATTAGATGGTACGGCTTCAAATTGCCCAAAAGAATGAGAAATTTACTTCGCAAGCCAATAAAGGGCGAAGGCGTGTCAGCTTTGAACCAGGAGATTGGGTTTTGGTTCACATGCATAAAAAATGATTCCCAACCCATAGACGGACTAAGTTGCATCCTCGAGGAGATGGACCATTCCAAATTCTTGAGAAAATTAATGACAATGCATATAAAATAGGTTTTCCATGTGAGTACAATATGTCTGCTACTTTCAATGTTTCTGACCTTTCTCCTTTTGATGTAGGTGAAGATTCTAGATCGAATTCTTTTGAGAAGAGAGGGAATGATGGGCACCAACATGGAGCTAGTCTTAAAGATCTTTTGTAAGTTCTAGATGAGCTAATTACAAGATCAAGAGCTAATAAGATCAAGGAAGTAATGTAAGGATTGGCGCGTTATTTCTTTTATATGGCCCTCTTCATGTGTGCACCTCGGTAGTGGTGAGGGATGTCTGCTTTGCATGTCTGACCGTCTCTCAATTTGCTTTAAGTCACTTCCCTACTTTTCTTTTCCTGACACATTACATCTTATTTTATGTTAAATCTCACATTTTATTCTCCTGACACCCTCACTCCTTAATCCCTTTTTGTCCCCTTTTATTTTCTCATATTTTGTCTTCTAGTGAGTCCCCCTCAAATTGTTGGGCCTAGAAAACTCCAAAGATCAGGGAAAAATCCCCTCACACATGTCTTTACTCATGTTCCTATTACATTTTATAACACATACTCTAGCCAATCGTCTACCCACTCATGCCCTAACCACTTTCTTTGACCTAGCAACTTCAGTCTCAAAGATGTATCAAAGCTTGCCTTTAACATTTCATTTGGATGTTGAGATAAGATGAGAAATTTGTGAATAATAGTAAAATAATTCGAGTTAAGATTTTTATGGAGTTTTGATAAATGAGAGAGAAAAAGTTTAATAAACAAATTATAAAATTAAAATATAATTTTTTATATAATTTTTGTTTTGAGAGCTTGGTTTTGTCACATGTTTTACTCGACAATTAAAATTGTAGTATAGAAACATGATATCAACTCAATATAGACATAATGAACAAATAGAAATTGTTATGACAAAATCATCAACCTTTAGAGGATGCTATTAATACTTTAATTTTCGTATTAACCCATCATTTTGTCGATGACCATTTCAAATTTAAAGAAAGAACTAGTAATTTATAAATTAATTTACTCTTTCTAATATTATATGAATTTCATTAGTATAAATGTGTATTTTTAACTAAGGCTACAATAAAAAATTATTGTCAGCTACCACACTAGAAAGAGAAGTTCATAGCAGGATTTCATCAATACTTTGCCCAAAAGGTACAAAAAGTATTTGTAAAAATTGACGACACATTTCATTAAAAAAAAAATGAAAAAAGAAAAGAAGTTTGCTAGGAAAGAATTAGAAACTTTCTGTGAACAATTTAGATATGTTACATTTTTAGCTCATTCCAAAAGGCAAAACAAAACATGATAAAAATTATCCGAAAAAAAAAAAACTTGGACAAAAGATAATCAAGTTAATCATAATTATAAATCAACAAAATTTACTAAAAATAGCAGTAAAAAGAAAAAACAATTATTTGTGATAAATATACAAAAGTATGTCATTATAAATCTAATTGTAGAGCTAAACAAAAAATCAACAAATTAGATATCTTGAAAGAATTAAAAGAATTATTATTAATTACATAAATCATGAGGATATTTTTTGTTAGCATATGCTTGCATCATATTTATGTATAATAATATGATAAATGCTTAGTTTATAATTTTTTTATAAAATAATTAATTCAATATATTGAATTTTAACATTATTTTTATTATAAAGTAAACCGAACATCTTATATCACACGCGTGAATTTATAAATTCAAACAAAAAAATAAACCCTAAAACCGAATAATCGAATTATTTAATGTTAAAAAAAAAAACTGAACCAGATCAAAAAAATGTCGGGTTGAATCAATTTGTCTCAAGAAGAAAATCCATAACCCGAATATCGTATCTGTAAAGTTTAAACCCCTAGTTGGTATAAATTTATGAACTCAAAAAAACCGCCTTCATTCTCACCTCCTCCCAATCCTCCCACTTTCATTTTCATACTTCTATCAATCCCGTTAAGGTCCTGGAAATGATATCGGGTAAATTCTGGCAATTCAAGTAGCCAGGCACTCCAAGGTTGCACTCGGCAAGATGAAATTCAAGCTAATGTTGTCTTTTTTTTTTCATTCATAATACGCTGGCCTTAATAGGCGTTTACAGACTTGCAATTAATTAGGAAATAACTGACCCACTTCGCACAGACTAGTGTGTTAACAATTAACAACCCACTTAACAAACCATGGCCCATGAACTATAACAGCCCATTGACTAAGTCTAGACCCAACTGAAAAAAGAAACATGCATAACCGATAATACCCTTAGACAATAAAAGTAATTCCTTAACTTACGTAGCCCTACTACACTTAGGCATTTTGGGCGTGTAACACAACCCTTTCCTTCAGAAGAACTTGCCCACGAGTTTGGGATATGTCCTGCGCAGCTCCTCTGCATCAACCCAGGTGGCATCCTCTTGTTAGCTCCCTTCCATTGAACCAAGAAATCAACTCCCGCGCGATTTCCCTTTTTCTTGAGCCTTATTTCTATTATTTTCTCTGGTTCGAGGGCCATTGTGTCGTTCTCCATCACTGTTGGCAATCTAGGGTTAGGGCTTACCTGAGTCCCCAGCTTTGTTTTTAGGCAAGAGATGTGAAACACTGGGTAAATCTTGTATTCTTTGGGTAGATCGAGCTTGTATGCAACCTTCCCGATTTTTTGAATGATTTGGAAAGGCCTGAAATACCTTGGAGAAAACTTCAAGCTTTACCTCACAACCACCATCATCTGTCTATAGGGTCTTAACCTCAAATAGACCCAATCCCCCACGTTGTATTCCCTATTTGTTCTCTTTTCGTCCGTGTATAGCTTCATTCTTGTTTGAGCTTCTCGCAGGTTTTCCCGTGCCAGAGTGAGGATGAAATCTTGGCTTCTCATTTCGTCTTCAACCGCTTGTACTGTCGTGGTCCCAGGTTCATATGGAAGGAGTCGTGGTGGCTCTTGTCCATAAACTACCTCAAAGGGGAAGAACCCAGTGGAGGAGAGCTCTGAGGTATTGTATGTCCACTCGGCTAAAGCTAGCCAACTGGCCCAATCTTTGGGTCGATCACTGGTAAAGCACCTGAGGTATCCCTCTAACCATTTGTTCATCACTTCTGTCTGCCTGTCTGTTTGAGGGTGATATGCCGAACTTATTAGCAACTTGGTTTCACTTAAGTGGAAGATTTCTTTCCAAAAGTTGCTTGTGAATATTACATCTCGATCACTGACTATGCTCTGTGGCATGACGTGCAATCTGAATATATATTCCATGAATGCTTTTGCAATTGTTGCTGCTGTATATGGATGTGCCATTGGTATGAAATGACTGTACTTGCTGAACTTGTCCACTATCACCATGATGACATTGTATCCCTTTGATAGAGGCAACCCCACTATGAAGCCCATATAGATATCCACCCATATTTTACTTTGTATTGGCAAAGGCTGTAGAGCCCTAGTTGGTTTGAGATTTTCTATTTTATTTATTTGGCATACCTCACATTCTCTTATGAATTTCCTGTTGTCCCTTCTCATGCCATGCCAAAAGAATTCTCTTTTGATCCTGGAGTAAGTCTTCTATGAATTAGTATGCCCTCCCATAGGACTGCTGTGGAATTGCTGCATGACTTGCTCCTGTTGTATCTTTAGGGTTCCCAAGTGTAACCTTCCTTTGTAGAATAGGAACCCTCCTCTAAACTGGTATTTGAGGGGATCAAGATTACCTTGATAGTAGTGGTTGAGTAACTGCGCAACTAGGGATCTTGTTGGTATGCTTGATGGAGCCCTTCCCACCAATTAACTGTAACCATGCTGATGGCCTTGGCTTCCCCATAATTAGTCATAGTCACCTATGGTTCTGAATTGTTTTCCTGGTTTGGTAACCTGGAGAGAGCATCTGCTACTTTATTTCCTTTGCCACTGCGATATTTCACACTAAAATCAAAGCCTAACAGCTTTGTTATCCACTTTTGCTGAAAATGTGTTCCAACTTTTTGCTCCAAAAGGTGCTTCAGAGCTTGCTGGTCAGTCCTTACTTTAAATTTGTGCCTTAACAGATAATGTCTCCATTTTCGAACTGCCAACACAATAGCCAAAAATTCTTTTTCGTAAGTGGATAGGAACATATTTTTACTTTTTAAGGCTTGGCTTAAATAGGCTAGTGGCCTCCCTTCCTGCATTAGAACAACTCTTAACCTATCTTCAGAAGCATCACATTCTACTACGAACATCTTGGAGAAATCTGGCAAGCCAAGAACAAGAAGGGTCACCATGGCTGCCTTTAATGCTGCAAATGCTTGGCTGGCCTCTTCACTCCATATAAAGGAATTTGTCTTGAGTAAAGCAGTCAGGGGGTGCAATACTTCCATATCCCTTTACAAACTTCCTGTAATAATCTGTTAAACCCAAAAATCCCCTAAGAGCCTTAGGATTCTTAGGTTCAGGCCACTTCATCATGGCTATAATCTTTAATGGATCTGCTTTGACTCCCTCTTCGGAAATTACATGGCTTAAATANTCTCTTTTGATCCTGGAGTAAGTCTTCTATGAATTAGTATGCCCTCCCATAGGACTGCTGTGGAATTGCTGCATGACTTGCTCCTGTTGTATCTTTAGGGTTCCCAAGTGTAACCTTCCTTTGTAGAATAGGAACCCTCCTCTAAACTGGTATTTGAGGGGATCAAGATTACCTTGATAGTAGTGGTTGAGTAACTGCGCAACTAGGGATCTTGTTGGTATGCTTGATGGAGCCCTTCCCACCAATCAACTGTAACCATGCTGATGGCCTTGGCTTCCCCATAATTAGTCATAGTCACCTATGGTTCTGAATTGTTTTCCTGGTTTGGTAACCTGGAGAGAGCATCTGCTACTTTATTTCCTTTGCCACTGCGATATTTCACACTAAAATCAAAGCCTAACAGCTTTGTTATCCACTTTTGCTGAAAATGTGTTCCAACTTTTTGCTCCAAAAGGTGCTTCAGAGCTTGCTGGTCAGTCCTTACTTTAAATTTGTGCCTTAACAGATAATGTCTCCATTTTCGAACTGCCAACACAATAGCCAAAAATTCTTTTTCGTAAGTGGATAGGAACATATTTTTACTTTTTAAGGCTTGGCTTAAATAGGCTAGTGGCCTCCCTTCCTGCATTAGAACAACTCTTAACCTATCTTCAGAAGCATCACATTCTACTACGAACATCTTGGAGAAATCTGGCAAGCCAAGAACAAGAAGGGTCACCATGGCTGCCTTTAATGCTGCAAATGCTTGGCTGGCCTCTTCACTCCATATAAAGGAATTTGTCTTGAGTAAAGCAGTCAGGGGGTGCAATACTTCCATATCCCTTTACAAACTTCCTGTAATAATCTGTTAAACCCAAAAATCCCCTAAGAGCCTTAGGATTCTTAGGTTCAGGCCACTTCATCATGGCTATAATCTTTAATGGATCTGCTTTGACTCCCTCTTCGGAAATTACATGGCTTAAATACTCCACTTCCCGATAGCCAAAAACACATTTTGAGGCCTTAGCATACAGCTGGTGTTGTCTCAGGACTTCTAAGACAGCTTTGAGATGCCCTACATGTTCTTCAACAAATTTACTGTACACAAGTATGTCATTAAAAAAAACTAACACAAATTTCCTGAGATATGGCCTGAATATCCCATTCATCAACCCTTGAAAGGTAGATGGAGCATTGGTGAGCCCAAAGGGCATCACTAAAAACTCATAATGCCCCTTATGTGTACAAAAGGCAGTTTTTGGCACATCTTCAGGTCTCATCCTGATTTGGTGGTAGCCCGATCGCAAGTCAAGTTTAGAAAACAACTCAGCACCATTAAGCTCATCCAAAAACTCATCTATATTAGGAATGGGAAACTTATCTTTGATGGTATCTTTGTTGAGAGCTAGGTAATCAATGCGCATTTGCCAGCTCCCATCGGCTTTTCTCACCAAGAGAACTGGTGAAAAGTATGGACTTTGACTTGGTTGGATTATCCCAGCCTTTAACATCTCCTTGACCAGCTTCTCAATTTCTTCTTTCTAATAATAGGGGTATCGATAGGGCTTAACACATGTTGGTTTGGCTGCTTCTTGGAGTTGGATCTGGTGGTCGTGACTCCTAAGAGGTGGGAGTCCATTGGGTTCAACAAACACTATTTTAAATTCATTCAAAACAGTTTGTATGGCAGGCTCTACTGGTACTCCTCCTGGACTGTCATTGATCTCCATAAACTGCAACCATATTCCTCTCCCTTCTACAAGGGCAACTTTGCTCAAACTATGTTCTTCCTCTATGGCCTTCTCGGGTAGCCTCAAGTCCTGCAGAAATAAATTCTTCCCTTCCACAAAGAAACTCATACTTAGATCAGCAAAGTTTCACCGAGTAGTCCCCAAACTTCTTAACCAATCTACCCCTAACACAACATCACACCCTCCTAGGGTTAATAAAGACAGATTGGCTAAAATGTTACACCTTTGCATTTTTAAAAGAACTGTCTTACAACAACCAAGGCAGGGAAGGGTGTCCCTAATAGCAACTTGGACTGCCAAGTGGCCTTCTTCCACTGGTAGTTTTGCCATCCTTGCTACATCCACATCAATAAAACCATGTGTACTACTACTATCAATGAGAGCAATAACTAAACATGTACCAATTTTCCCAACTAACCTCATGGTTTTGGGAGAAGGTGCCCCTACAATGGCATGCAGAGATATGCCTAACAATTCAGCTTGCTGAACTGCAGGTATGGCTTCTGTATTAGGTTGGTTAAATGTCTCTTCTTCTTCCAATTCTTCTTTTTCCCCTTCAAATTGCATTCCTTCTAATAAGTATAGTTTAGGTTTGTTGCATTTGTGTCCTTGATGATACTTTTCATCACAAAAATAACACAAATATTTATCCCTTCTTCCCTGTATTTGGTTGGGATTTATACGTTGTATGGGGTAAGGGATTCATCTCTGGAATGGTGGGTTGGGTCTTGGGTTTTGGGGAGCTAGAAGTCTAAAAATCGGATTTGGGGCTGGTAATCTGGGTATTTTGTCCAGGTAATTTGAGAGGAGTGGGCTTGAATGAGGGTGCATGAGGACTATTTTGGGCTTGAGTGTTTCGGTAAGGGTACTGTTTCCTGGTCACTTCTTCTTGTTGTAGCCGAGCCAAACCAAAAGCAGCAGCAAGAGTATTTGGTTTGAACATGGTAACAATAATTCGCAATTCATCTTTTATACCACTTAGAAAAGTACTTATACGAAACTCTTCACTTAGCCCACTTATTTTGTTGGATAGGTTCTCAAAAGCTATTTGGTAATCCTCTACACTCCCTGTCTGCCTCAATTTGGTGAATGCACCCACCGGATCCTCGTATGCCGAAGGCCCGAATCTAGTTCGGAGAGCCTCCAAGAAGTCACCCCATTTTGTTACTGGACTTGACTCCTTCAACCAATAATACCAAGCCAGTGTTTTCCCTTCCATGTGAAAAGAAGCAATTTTCAGCTTGTGGTCCTCCAGAGTCTCAAAATAATTGAAGAACTGTTGCCCCTTCAAGATCCTTTCGCTGGGATATCCCCCATCAAAGCGAGAAAAATCCAACCGAAGAGATCTAGCTTGGATCCCCCCATGTCCATCAAATAGAGGATTAGCATTTACTTTTACATTGCTAGAAGTCCCTTTCCCTGAACTGAGTTTAGTTGTAATTTGTACCAAGCCGTCATAGCTTGATGCCAAATTATTGAGTTGCCGTGGCATGCCTTCTATTAGCATTCCATGCCTGGATTGCTCATTCTTCAGTGCAACGGTTCCCCCTTGTAAATTGTTTATTGTTTTAGATAACTGTGACAGTCGTGTTCCCTCAGTTATGTCGCAGAAACGCGACTCTAAGACCAATTTGTTAAGGTCCTGGAAATGATATCAGGTAAATTCTAGCAATTCGAGTAGCCAGGCACTCCAAGGTTGCACTGGGCAAGATGAAATTCAAACTGATGTCTTCTTCTTTTTTCATTCATAATATGCTGGCCTTAATAGGCGTTTACAACCTTGCAATTAATTAGGAAATAACTGATCCACTTCGCACGTACTAGTGCGTTAACAATTAACAACCCACTTAAAAAACCATGGCCCATGAACTATAACAGCCCATTGACTAAGTCTAGACCCAACTGAAAAAAGAAACATGCATAACCGATAATACCCTTAGACAATTAAAGTAATTCCTTAACTTACATAACCCTACTACACTTAGACATTTTGGGCGTGTAACAAATCCCGCCATGTACGGACAGCCCTTCGGCTTCCGGTGGCGACGTTGGCGGCTGGGGTTGGCAACATTCGCCGACACAAGTGCAAGCGGCGGCACTTCAGAGCCCTGATTTCTCTTTCCAAAACACCGACTATTACCTCCAACCTCCCAACCCCCTTCTCCACCACCTCCTCCTCCAAAACCAAAGCGTTCCAATCCAAAACCCTAGCTTTACTCCCCACTTAGACCAAAACCTGAATTTCTCTGCCCAAAACCCTACGGTACAAGCTTAGCCTAGGCCCCCTCCCCAGAAGGGACCCAAGCCGAGATTCTAGACCCCTAGTTCCTCGCCGAACAAGAAAGAGCTTCTCGAGAAGGTTGATTGCGTCGTTGATGAGGCACGCCGCATAACTATCGAGGCTGTAGAGAGCGTGACGACGTGGAAAGTGTCTCAGGATGCTCTGTTGATGCTCAAGGTCGACTCATGGAGCTCCTTGGGCTTTCCAATGCAAGGGGTTCCGAATCTTTTCTGCCTTATGGTAACGGAGGGAAAGGCAAGGTGGAAGCACATGTATGATTCAATTAATTTTTTATATTTTATTTTATTGTTAAAATTAGTGCCCTCGATTGCTGTGGAAGTGGAGGAAAATAGTTGTGCACAGTCGCGTGTGACACTTCGTGTGAATTTATTGGAGAGGACTGAAAGCCTCAGTAATTTGTCTCTTTGGTCGCTGAAAAGCTGAGTGGAAGAATAGAGAAGATTTTATATATATTGGAACTTTTTTTGTACCACGATTTGTGAAGAGTGAATCATTCTAGGTTCAAGCATTGTGAAGGTAGAAGCCAAATTTTACCTTTGGGACCCCTCCCCCGAGGTGGAAGGTAGCTCCACTCATGAGTCTAGGAGACTGTACATGCCCATGTATGTATATATGTGGGGGGGGGGGGGGGGGTGTTTATGTATTTTCTTCTATTTTTAAGTTTTTCTTTGATTCTTGGTATCTATAGAGCAGATAAAACTTCATCTTATGATTTTTCTTTTGTTCAAAGTTTTTGGTTTCTTAGCATTCAGATGGTGGGTAAAGCTCGCCCTATTTGTTGCAGATCTTTTTTTATTTTTATTTTTACACATAAAACTAGTATTAGATTATTTGTTATTAATTCTAATAGTTCCCATCTGATAAAGAATTTGGCAACCTGCCTTGGCCATCCTTGTCATTTACTTGCAAGGTTGTGTGACGACCAATCTCTAATACTTGTAATCATTGCTAGTTTTCCTCTTTGTTAAATGGCTTAATAAGAATATTTTCCTCATAAGTGTACGGACTTCGATGTACATAGAGAAAGAAGCAAGCACGAGAGGGAGAGAGGAAGGGTGTAATTTCCTGAATTGTGCGATTGTACACGAGAATCACACAACCCATTTGGAGCTATTTAAAACCTTCGGAATACTACAAACAGTCGATTCCCAAAATCGGGTCCCTCTAGTAGGCTCTAGAAGAGATAAATGAATCCCCTTTACATTTTTGCCTCTAAAAAGATCCGCCCAAAGAGAGTTCCCTTTAATAAGCCTTCAGGCAAGTTTCATATGTAAAGCTCTCTAAACATCTTCAAAATCCCTAGTACCCAAACCACCCTCATCAGTGGGAGTGCAAATGTGCTTCCAAGAAATCCATTTTCTACGACCCTTACCATCATAATCACCCTAAAAAAAGGAGCTCAGAAGCTTTTTCAATCTATGAATAACCACTTTAAGGACATCTAAAACAGCAAGAAGATGTGTATCCATACTAAATAACACATGTCACAAAAGGATAGTTCTACCACCAACAGATAGCATTTTCATCTTCCAACCCACAATCTTCTTATTCACTTTACCTAACGAATCCCCAAAGTCACAAGCCTTCAACCTACCATCCACTATAGGCACCCCCAAGTACTTAAAAGGGAACAAACTCTCAGAAAAAACCCGTGAGGCAAAGGAGAGAATTTTTCCTAGAAACGGGAATTTTCTTAGAAAAAAATATAGCACTCCTCTCTTTATTAAAGACTTGACCTGTCCAAGCCTCATATTTGTTCAAAACCTCCATCAAACCTTTCATGGATCACTTCCCACCACTAGCAAATATAACTATATCATCGGCATACATTATGTGAGAAATAACAAGGGTCCCTCTAGCTTGAGTAAAATGACCAATTTTTCCTTCCTCAAATGATTTATTAATGAGACGAGAAGTACCTTTTGCATAATAATGAATAAGTACGGTGATAGAGGGTCACCTTGCTTGAGGTCCCGCTCCCCTTTAAAGAAACCTATGGAAGTCTCATTCATCATGATTGAATACCGCGGTGAAGATATACAAACCTTAATCATATCATAGACATTAGAAGAGAACCCAAAATTAGTCAGAACATGTAATAAAAAATTCTAATCCACTCGATTATGAGCTTTAGACATATCAAGTTTAACCAAAACATTGCCTCCAATAGAGTTCTTATGAATAGAATGGACCATTTCCTGAGTCAGACTAATATTCTCAAAAATACTGCAGCCTAGATAAAGGCTCCTTGTTCTTTTGAAATCATTTTAGGAACTAACCTATTCATACGAGCCACAATTATTTTAGAGCAAATTTTATAAACAATGGTATAAAGGCTGATAGGCCGAAATTTATCAAAGGCAGAAAGCTTGCTCACTTTAGGGATTAAGACAATAGAAGAAGCAGTGTAACTTTTAGGGAGCATGTGGTTGTGGAAAAACTCAACAATGGCTGCAAAAATATCATCTTTAACAAAATCCCAACAAACTCTGAAAAAAGCAGAATTAAAGCCATCTGGCCTAGGACTGCTATCAATGGGAATAGTAAAAAGAGCGTAATTTATTTTCTCTATGGAAGGAGTTCTACCAATAGCCAAATTCTCCTTAGTAGTAATGATAGGAGAAACCAGATTACTTAAATTCGGCAGAACATGAGAGCTACTATGGCCCAAAAAATTTTGAAAATAATCAACGGCGACTTTATGAATGTCAAAAGGGGTCTATAAGACTGTACCATCAGATAAACACATATCCTACACTCTTTTATGATACTTAGCATTCAAATAAGCATGAAAGAATTTAGAATTCTAATTTCCATCTTGCAACCAACTTTTCTTAGCCATATGAGCAAGCTGAGTATCCTCTCTACCCATCCAGGTTAAAAGTTCCAACTTGGACACTAAGAGATTATTATCATCCTTAGCATTAAAAGAGACTTGAAGACGATTTTTCAAATTATCAATACGAGTCTCTAAATTATTAATGATAACGTTTGTCTTACCAAAGCCACTTTTATTCCACTCTTTTAAAGCCACCTTAACCCTTTTCAATTTAGAAGATAAGTTAATAAGCCCAAACCCAAGGCCCTCACACTTCCACAACCCCTCCACAAATCGATAAAAATCAATATGATCAATTCACATGTACTGAAAGTGAAAATGACTAGGGCCATACCTGAAAAGGTTATCCCCAATCCGAAGTAGTACGCGCCAAGATCTGGTAGAAAACATTAGAAAAAGAATTAAGAAAATTAGTGTCAATAAAACATTTATCTAACATGGCCCAACTGCGAGCTAATCCGCCTTGACCAGTACACTAAGTCATTTTCGGACCTTTGGAGCAGATATCTATCAGTCCACAACTTTGAATACACTGGTTGAAATCTTCTATGGCTGCAAAAGGACGAGGACGTCCACCCCTTCTTTCTGAATCATATTTGATAATATTGAAATTCCCACAAAGAACTCACGGAATACTGGCAGTACCCGTAGCCTCCAAATCTGCCCAAAGAGATTTTCTATCAATTTGGTTGCACTTCGCATAAATAATGGACAAAAGAAAAACATGACCCTCCTCCTCAACTTTCACAGTAATAAATTGATTAGAACTAGCCACCCATTGAACTGAAACTGTCGAGTTCCACAACAATCAAATTTTACCACCATGCATCTCATTAGTAACAAAGAAATTGCAACTAAATTTACCCAATAAAGACTGGATTCTATCGTCCAACAGAAAAGGCTCAACCAAAGCTAAAATATTAGGTTTAAACTTTTTTATAATTTTCTTCAATCTCATATAAAAAGTGCCAACTCGTTTAATATTCTAAACAATAATAAGATTAATTATAATTCAAATTTGAAAGGGCTAATTGCCACCCTGATAGAGCTCCTTTTGAGAACTTTCTCCAATGAATTAATGGGTCCCTTAGAATAGTACAGTAATCCTTTCACGTATCATCCTTTAGTTTATCTCTCTCACTTTCTTGATTAGAGTGTGTAACATAAATCACATCCATTATTCCTTCTTCATCTACAACCATAAGCTTTTTCCCTTGATCAACCAGACATGACCCATCGGAAGCACCAGCCTTCCTTGTTGACCACTGACACCACCCGGCCCATTAATTTCTCTACAAGCCTCGTCTTCTTCCTGCACGTCGTCTTCTTCCTGCATGTCTTCATGTGCTTTTTCAGGAAACTGGGTAGCCGACAGACCCCCTGCTAATTCCTTATCAGATATGCACTCCTTTGCCGACGGCCCTCCTACTTCATTCTCTATTTTCTTTTCATGAACATTAGGATCCTTCCCACCTCTTTCATTTTACTTTGGATTACTGTCATTAACCGGACTGCCTTCCTCGACCAAGCTAGTTTTGACACCTTTCTTTACCCAAACTTGGTTCCCAGACCCTTTCTTGTTTTGTTCTTTTCCACTTCTACATGTGTTAACATTATGGCCTTGGCATCTACAATAAGAGCAAAAAGCAGGAAGTGTTTCATACACTACCTCCTGCCTCCGACTACCAGGAAACCCAGGACTGCCTATCCAAAAATGATGAATTGGACCTTCGAAGCATCAACCTCTAGACACACTCTTGCTCCATCCGTTCGGGTTGCACATTTTGTCGAGTTATCACGTCGAATAAACCTTCCAATCGGTGCTGTCAAAACCTTAAGTACTGAAGCATGGAAAAAATTTGGTGGAAGTCCGGGTAAGAAAACCCAAACCGGGACACGTGAGGGCTCATAATGCTCATCAAAATCAGGTTTCCAAGCAAAGGGCCAATACGAACATCCGTTTATATCACAGGAATCCCTTGAAAGTGCTTTGTTGAAATCTACCTCATTGGACATCCGAATGAAAATATGGCGCGGCTGCTGCATGGAGGAAACTACCGGCATGCTAGACAACCCCCATCTTGATCGTATGAAGCCTCGAATGTCATCGAGGGAAGGCCTTTTGCGGAGGAACTTAATCACCATGGAATAACGGAATGGCATGGTAGTGTGATCTATCTCCTCTGCCGAGAAGTGAAAAACTATTTCCCCATCTACCATTTTTGGAGGGCGGAAAGCCACCTCCATCTCTGGCAACGGCTGCAGAACGGTGGAAACCAGATTGGCGAACATTCTATGAGTGCCTGCCGGAGGCGGCAAAGCCTCCTCGGTGGCCATGCAGGCAGGGCGTAGGCTCTAACAGGGAAAACCCTGCCAGAGCGAAAGGAAAATTATTTAAGGTACGTTGACTATGCCAGACATATATTATCTCTTATCTAGACTAGCAATTCATCGAGAACAAGTGGTCGACGTAAAGCAAGTCATCGGACTTCAACATGAAATTTAAACAGTAGAGAGCAATGACGAAGGGATATCACATTTGAGAGAAATAGAGGGATATCACCTGTTTAGATATTATAAGAAATATTTCATTTCAATTCAATTTATTTTATTATTATAATTTTTTTACATTTCTACTTAAAATATAAGAGAGCTTCTCGTCCTTCCAACCTTTTGCGAGAATGATGGTATGATGGTAGGTAGGGAAGAGCTAGGACAGATGAAGCATAATTTTATAAAACTGAGGCGCACCTTAGCATGTGCTTTTTAGGTGTATACTCCGTCTTGTTGTGTTAGGTTTAGGACAAATTTAAGAAGAGAAATTCATTAATGTTCAATTATACTACTATAATCTAAGTAATGTCTAATTTATTAGTGAGATTAATAAATTGAATAATAAGATTAATACAGTATAATTAGTGTCTAATTATAATAGTGTCTAACTTACATCAAATGTTATATTATTTTTATGTTCTAAGATTAATAGACTTGAATAATAAAATTAGAATTTCATATTATATCAATTAACAATTTAGTATATAATATATATAAAAAATTATATATAATATAAAAAATATAAAAAATACATATATATACTGGTCTTGTTCGAATTAAATCAGTTTTCAAAATATGAAAACTGCTACCTCATCGGTTTAGGACCGGTTTCAGTTCTTAAGAATCGGCACTGCACTAGATCGATTACAAACCAAAATGAACACACCGGTTTTGTCCGATCTAGTTTGGTTCAACTAGTTTTTAATTTTTTTTTTACATCCCTAGTGCTTAAGAAAAACAAAGATTTTAATTTTAATCTTGGTCAAAACACCCGGTTTTATGTAAATCCAAAAACAACAAAATTGGTGACAATGCTATGAGGTTTACAGTTGTGCCTTCAAAGAGATATTACTCATATGTTATTAGAATCAGATTGCAAAATATTGGTTGATGAGTTACGAAAAGAACCAGCTACTTCTTCAAGACTTGGAAATCTGGTTATGGAAGTTAAAAGATTGATGTCTTATTTTGATGTTTGTTCTTGTCATTTTGTTAATCGCATGGGTAATAGAGTTGCTCACAAACTTGCTAGATTAGCATGGAATGTCGAGGATTTAGCTGTATGGGGGGATTATGCACCTAACTCTATCGCCCAAATTATTTGTGCTGATAAAAATCTTTTGTAATCCTTGATGCAATATATGAATATTTTCTTATCAAACAAAAACTTCTACACTAAAAACAAAAAACCAAACTTTAATATTTTGAATTAGTGAAAAAATAATTTCTCTAGTAAAATACACGTGACAATCTTATGGATTGTTGTAAATGTCAGTCACGAGTTTAGATTAACGTCCCTAAAAAAAATTAAAAAATTCTATTCATCATTTTTATATCACATACAACACATAATTTTTTATCTTTTTATTTTTTTCTCTTGATAAATATGTAGTGTATGAATAATGAGTAGAAAAACTCAATTAGTTTAACAAGAATAAAACTTGGAGGGACCTTTATTGCCTCAATGAGCCCAAGCCCAAGGAGGAGGCCCAAAGAATATTACATTAAGATCATAAGGGATTGTTTGCAATATGGAGTGAGTACACGGTAACCGCCGACCTGATAAGATAGGATAACTGACCCAGCGAAACAACAGGAAGCTTGCCATATCTTTGTATAATTCCCTATTGGTATCAATGCCAATCACTTAAACCGATAGGGAAACTAGAAGATTGAATTGATATCCCTTACTTATCGCTAACGTTCACACCTATATATTGGATAGGAGATTATAATCTCATGTAACTCTATCATCCAATACTTTCATGTTAACCCGGTTTGCCAATTACTAACTTAGGCATTGGAGGTGCATTGGGCATACCGTGCCGCCATCAATTATTGTTGAAGATTGAACGTCTCGGTGAACAGTGGGTGAAACACCTCCCCAATAGTGGCGCTGTCGTCATTTCCACATGCCAACCACTACGCGTTGTCAAGCAACCAAAGACCAAGAAACAATTCTTGTAGACATGGAAGCGTGACTTGTAGAAACAGAAGAAAAGTTGAAGAGAATAACAAAGGCAACGATGGACCTCAGACAGGAGAATGAAGGCCTAAAGCGCCGCAATGTTGAACTAAGCGAAACCCTGGTGCCAAGCCGGAGCGAGCAACCCAAAGGGGAGGCACAAAGTGCCAGAGGAATGAATGGAGAGGAACTAGAGAAAAATAGATTACACGACAAGTTGTGCAGCTTCATTGATAAGTATAAAGAGATGGCCAAGAAGATGGAGGATCATCCTCTGTCAAGCAGCTACTAAACCGCATTGATATGCCCCATAGCGCAGAGGTAAAGGTCGTTTCACTCCCCCTAAAATTCAAAGTGTCGCAGATAGAGATGTGTAATGGATCTCGGGACACAGTTGACCATTTGGAAAATAAATCACACATGACCCTCCATGGCTTCCCTAGAGAAATAGCCTATCGCGCCTTGCAGTTGACCTTGAAGGGTATGGCATGAGGCTGGTTTGGAGCACTACAACCAGGGTCAATTGACAGCTTTAACAAATTAGCCAAGCAGTTCATGGCTAGTAGAAGGCGGAGAAAACAAGTAGCGTATCTGTTGACCATCAAGCAAAAAGAGAAGAAAAGTTTAAAGGCATACCTTACCTGATTCAACAAAGAAAGGTTAACTACCGACGACCAGGAAGAGAAGATAACATTGGCCGCCCTTCTAGGAGGCGTTTGGCCTTGAAGCCCATTCATGGCAGAGTTGGCGCGAAAGAATCCATCAACTCTAAGGGAATTGATGGATAGAGCCGACGATTTTGTTAATGCAGAGGATACCTTGCAGGCCCTAATCGAACCAAGAAAATGTGAGATGAAGATAGAGAACAAAAATTCCATTAAAATGGGAGAGAAGAGACCCGCTTCCAATTCCCAAGAAAGAAGGTAGGAAAGAAAAGCATTACCGCACAAACGTAGCTCCAAATTAATCCACAACAACCTCAATGTAAAGTCAAAGTGGGAGTCTGCAGGAAAGGAGGATTCAGGGCAGACAAGAAGAGGTTAGCAGTTTTGCAAATATCACAAGTCAGACACTCACTAGACAGAAGATTGCTACACAATGAAGAAAATGGTGTCCAAGCTAACAGGGAGTGGCGAGTAAGAGCGAATGCTCCCCAAACATGTAAAACCAAGGCGGGGGATGAGCGAGAACGTAATACACGGTGAAGCAGCAGTCCAAAAGGGCGACGACTAACAAGAGAAGATGGTCGCAATGCTACTCGACAAAACCCTAACCTCGAAGAAGCGCCCTTAGGAGATATCCGTACGATAGCTGGGGGATTTGCAAAAGGCGGCACATCCACCTCCAGTAGGAAATCACATGCCCGCAAGGCAAGGTACGAAGAAGTTTACATGGTAAATAGACCTTCCAAAGACCCACGATGCAGAGTGATGGTGACCCTCTCCTTTGGAGAAGAGGATTGCAAGGTGGTCTTGTACTCACACCACGATGCACTAGTAGTGACACTCTTGGTCGCCAACTACACTAAAAGACAAGTTTTGGTCGACCATGGAAGCTTAGCAAACATCCTCTTTTGGGAGGCCTTTGTTAAGATGGGCTTCGACCCCAGCAGACTACGAACAGCACCCACACCCCTGAGGGGATTCTCTGGTGACGCAATAAAGCTTGTGGGTGCCATAAATTTACTTGTTACCACAGGAAAAGGAACCTTAATAGCCACTATAGTGACTGACTTTATGGTGGTCAAAGCCCCCTCCTCCTATAACGATATAATGGGGTGACCGACCCTGAACAACATGAGGGCTGTCACATCTACCTATCACCTCAAGATGAAATTCCTCATAGAAGTCAGAAAGGGGGAAGTACGAGGCGAGCAAGCTCTGACTCGAGAATGCAATGGTCAAGAACTCAAGGCTGGCAAGCCTGATGTTTACACAACCGAAGACTGTGCCTAGAAGGAGCACCACCAGTTTTAGTTGATCACAATGTTGAGACACGGGATGAAGAGAATTTACATCAAGCCGAGGCCAATGAGTTGTTAGAGCTAGTGAACTTACATCCAGGGAGGGTAGATGCCACAACTCTAGTCAGCACAAGACTCCCCTCTGAAATCAGGGAGGCCTTAAAATAGGGGTGATACCCGCATGGTGCGGGGCGGGGGGTACCCTCCCTCGCACCCCTCCCAGCACCATGTGGGGGGTTGGGGTTTTTCCCCCGCCCTCGCCCCCGCCCAGGCCAACACACTGTGTTTAAAAAAAATTTGGTCTAAAAATATTTTTTTAGACCAAAATTATAATATAATTTAAATAATAAATTAAAATTTATAAATATAAAAAGAACTTAAACTCATTAGATTTATATTTTGAATTGTCTTGGCCTCTTGGACCAAAGCAATCCAATGACTTGAATACAATTTTAAGTCTTTAATAAATTGTATATATCTATATATACATATTAATAAAAAAAAAATTATATATGTGGAGCGGGGACGAGGGGCAGGGCGGGGCCCTGCTGGGGTCATCCCACCCCCCGCCCCCACTAGGCCCTCTCCATGTGAGGCAGGGCAGCCGCCCCCGCTGCCCACCCCTACCTTAAAACAACTCTTAATTGAGTAAAGGGATGTGTTTGCATCGAGCCATGAAGACATGCCCTGTATCGACAACACAATCATTGAACATAGGCTTTGTGTTGAACCCACCTGTAAGATGATTCACCAAAAAAGAAGGTCATTCGGCACGGAGAAATACGCTGCCATAGCCGAGGAAGTGGACACCTACTCGGGGTATAATCAGATATGCATGAATCAAGAACATGAACAAAAGATGTCATTCATCATTGATCAAGGGCTATAATGCTATCAACTCATGCTCTTTCGCTTGAAGAACGCCCGAGCAACCTATCAAACGCTTGTAAATCGAGTGTTTAAGAAATAGATAGGGCAAAGTTTGTCCAGCCCACCTTTACTAAAGCAGCCCAAGAAGGGTGACGCCCTCTACGAATATTTGGCGATGTCGCCCCATGTTATGTCAGCGATCCTGGTTAAAGAAGAGGAAGTTGCCCAAATGCTAGTATATTACACGAGCTGCACCTTGCGGGGCGCAGAGTTAAGGTACCCTCGCATGGAGATGCTGGCATTCGCCCTACTAACGACTTCCAGGCAACTACGACCATACTTCCAAGCTCATCTGATTAGAGAGTGACTGAGAGTCTTCTAAGAAAGATACGGCAGAAACCAAATACCTCTGGACGGTTAGGTTGGGCAATCGAGCTTAGTGAATTCGACATAGCCTACCTATTGAGAGGCTCAGTAAAGGGGCAAGCTCTGGATTATTTCAGCACTGAGTTTACTGGCTTCTCCCATAAAACGATAATCGTCCCAGTCGGAAAACCTTGGTAAATTTTTGTCAATGGCTCATCTTGTCTTGTTGTACCAGCAGGGGAGTAAGAATACACATAATCCACGACACCAGATGGCGAAGCTAACCTTCAAAACCACCAACAATGAAGCTGAATATGAGGCACTGATAGCAGGGCTCTCCATTGCGGAAGCATTAGGAGCAACTGAATTTGAGGTGAAACCAGATTCCCAAGTGCTAGGGGCGTACGCCACCAAGGGTGAGAAATTGAAGAAATACTTGCATCGGGCATTGAAAATTCGAGACCGATTCTCTCATTTCAGTATCATACATATACCCATATAGGCCAACTCATTAGCAAACAGGCTGGCACGAGCAGCTTTAGGGATGGACGACTCCACCCTATTGTGGGAGGCAGAGTGTAGAGTCGTCAAATCCCAGCGATCATGGTGGAAACCTGCAGAGTAAAACCAAAAGACCCGGAGTGGGCTAAAGAGATAGAAAAATACATAGACACGGGCGAACTCTGGCAAAGAAGGAAGATTAGAAGGAAAGCTGCATGGTTCACCAAAGTTGACAGCATCCTCTATAAGCGAGGTTTCGCCACGCCCTTACTAAGGTGCGTCTCACCACAAGAGGCCCAGTACATCTTGGCAAGAGTGTGTGGGAATCATTCGAAAGGAAGAGCGCTAGCGAGAAAGGTCAAGAGGTTGGGGTACTACTGGCCTAACACTCTTAGAGACACAAAGGAGTTCGCAAGGAAGTGTGTCAAGTGCCAGGCATTCGCCGCAGTGCAACAATACCCATAAGAATAACTAACTCCCATCATGGACATTTGCGCAATGAGTGGTTGACTTGATATTACCCTTCTCGCCCAAAAAAGGGGGAGTGGAGTTTGTAGTTGCCACTGTGGATTATTTCACCAAATGGGCAGAAGCAAAGCACCTAGTGAAGATCACAACGAAAACCATCACTAAATTCTTGTGGAAGAATGTTTTCTACCGATTTGGGATCCCTTAAAGCATAATCTCAGACAACGGAAAATAGTTCGACTCAGAGCATTATCAAGAATGGTGTGCAAAGCTAAAAATCTAGATCAAGTACTTGTCCTGAGGGCACCCACAAGTTAACAGACAAGTAGAAGCCACTAACAAGTCCCTACTGGGGATTCTAAAAAAGAAGCTCATGGATAAAAATGGACATTGGCTGAAGAGCTCTCAGGGGTCTTATGGGCTTACAGAATAATAGTATAGACCCTAGCAAGACAAACCCCTTTCACCCTAGCGTATGGAAGTGAAGTCGTAGCCCAGTGGAGGTTTGGCTACCCACTCACCATACTCGCCATTTTAACCCACCCCTAAATGATAAAGCACTAAAAGGGCACCTCGACCTCTTAGATGAAGAGAGGGAAGAGGCAGTAATTCAAGCAATCCTTAACAAAAGAATAATAGAACGCTATTTCAACAAAAGAGTCAAGCCCTAAACATTCAAAGAAGGTGACCTAGTGCTAAAGGAGGCAAGAATAACTATACAAGCGGAAGGAAAGCTTGGCCCCCGATGGGAAGGATCGTACGTGGTCGTTGCTAACAACCGACCAAACTATTATCGCATAAGGGATAGCCAGGGGAAAGAATTGCAGCACCTATGGAACACCAAGCACTTAAAGAAGTTCTACCCTTGATTTTTTTGTATTAGCAATAAGGAATGACGAATAAGAGCAATTATGTCTATAACATTCAAAACTATGAATACATGCAATTGTTTCCACCACTACCACGTGTCAACAAATATTATTTCTCAACAAAGTCGAGTTCAAATACTCATGTTGATGAAACGGGCATGCAGGTCAAAAGACCCATCTACCTTCTACCACCAAAGTCGAGTCAAAAGACTCGCGATGATGAAACAAATGAGCAGATCAAAAGAACTCGCAACTCTAGACCATCAAAGTAGAGTCAAAAGACTCGTGGTAATGAAATGGGTGCTCATGTCAAAAGACCCCGCGACCCTCGACTACCAAAATCGAGTCCAAAGACTCATGGTGATGAAATGGGTGTGTAGGTCAAAAGACCCCACGACTCTCAACCACTAAAGTCGAGCCCAAAGACTCATGATGATTAAAAGGGCATGCAGGTCAAAAGACCCCACGACCATCGACCACTAAAGTCGAGTCCAAAGACTCTCAATGATAAAATGGGCACGTAGGTCAAAGAACACTCGACCCTCGACCACCAAAATCAAGTCCAAAGACTCGCGGTGATGAAACAGACCCGCAGGCCAAAAGACTCTACAACCCTCGACCACCAAAGTCAAGTTCAAAGGCTCGCAGAGATGAAACGAAACCAAGCAAATTCTAAATGAGAGCATAACACCAAGCAAGTTCCAAGAGCAAGTACAACACCAAGAAAGTTCCGAGTGCAAGCACAACACCAAGTGAACAAAATAAAATAAAAAAATCCAAATACTCAAAAAGGAGTTTATAAAAATGCCAAATGACTAATAGAAGAGTTCTAAAGGTTTATACAAGGTCTCCAAATCAAACAAAAATAAGTACAAAAGGGGTGGAGCAAACTAAGAAGGCGGAGTAGCAGAAGTTGAAGGCGCAGGATCCATAGAAGGGAATGCATCAGGCATAGTATCGCATCCTAAGCCATCCACAAACTAATGGGAAACTAGATCTGGTTTGAAGGATTGAAGGTTCAGGCGCCTCAAGTCAGTCTGAGGATTCACCAATAGGAAGGATCGTAGCCGTGCCATGCCAACCTCGTTGCCGTAGTTGAAATCAAAAGTTATGGCCAAGTCGGTAAACGCTTGGCCTATCAGGTCGTCAAGATCGTCAGGGCCAAAGGAAGCCCCACAGGTCGGCGACTAACCAATCACAAGAGGCAGGGTCACTTTGGGCCAAGGGCGTCTCGGGCATCCCACCGCTCCCGCAATGAAGTGAGCCCTCCTCTCCTTCTTGGTCAACAACGCGCGTCGAACGAGAATGCTTACTTGCTTTCTTAAGTGGAGTAGTGGTGGACCTTTTCTTCTTAGGAGAGACTACCGTCTTTATAAAATACAAACGACCACTCACATGGGAATGGTCGAGCATAACAAAGAATCAATCAATATTTTCTAGGGTCAGGAAGGCCTTAGTCCAAATGACGTTCTCATTTTCTTGGACCAAGGTGAGAACCATGTCAACATTGTTCCCACTTCGACAAAGTAACTGTCTTCACCTTATAATCAGGAACCCTACCCCAATTGGCATTAATCAGAAACTTGCCCTTCAGGGTTTCAGGGCCAGGGAATTGGCAACCATGGCTAGAAATAAAAAGAATTTCCACTGCCATTGTTTGGCATTGGAATGTCGACCCTCGAACTGCGCCAGTCGATGGGAATGTGTATGAAAGCTAAGCTTCATATATTACCCATTGAACCCCTAATCGAATAGACAACAAGGAATTCTCGGGCAGTCAAATCCGGATATTCCTCCCGAGCAGGTTCTAGAACCATTTGCCATACGATACAACTCCACAGGAGGACCCTCCAAGCATGAGAGTGAAGTTGGACGGGCACCAACTTCAAGAAATCAAGAACATCATGCATAGGGCAACAAAAAGGAAGCCTTGGACCATGAATAAAAGCACAGGCTAGCAACACCACCTTCTCATCAAAACCCTGTTCATCGACGGCACCACGGTGGGGAAGTTCAAGAATCACAGAGTCTGGAATCTCGTAGTAGCTCCTCAACTTAGTAAGGTCCTTAGGGGTAAGGATGGAGCGCCATTCAACACCCTCATAATAGGGAACATCCCTTTGAATGGAAGATTTTGGAGCCAAAAAAGAGGTGTCGCGAGTAGGAAGTTGAAAGGAACACTGTTGGGCCATCTTCACTAATTTATGAAATCATGAAGCAATGAAAGCTAGGGTTTTAGAGGAAGGATAGGAGAAAGCTAAAATGCGAGAATGCAAAAGAAAGAAGAAAGAAAAGAAAAGACGAAGAAAGAGATGATTATAAAGGGGGAACGGTGCGATAATTACTTGCTTAAATGGGAAAACGAAGAGGCTGGCAACGACATCATTAAATGATTTGATGATGTGATGGAAAGAGGGAGTTGGAGCGGTTTTTTCTTTCCCAAAGGATGGGGACACATGCCGTGAAGCGGGGTAGTCATTAAAATCTCCAAAGCCTCAAGAATGTGAATCGTCAAGCAGGGTACTTATTAAATTTCCGCTCAAGGCGAGCGTTAGTCCTTCCACTTATTTAATTCCTGCCATGTCCACGCGACTGGAGTTAACTGGAGTTAGCGAGATAACTGGAGGGACTTTTATCGCCCCAATGAGCCCAAGCTCAAGGAGGAGGCCCAAAGAATATCATATTATGATTATAGAGGATTGTTTGCAATATAGATTGACATGGTAACCGCTGACCCGATAAGATAGGATAAATGACTTAGGAAAATAGCGGGAATCTTGTCATATTGTTGGATAATTACTTATTGGTATCAATGTCAATCACTTAAACTGATAAGAAAAACCAGGAGATTGAATTGATATTCCGTACTTATTACTAACGCTCATGCCTATATATCGGATAGGAGATGATAATCTCATGTAACTTTATCATTCAATACTTTTGTGTCAACCCGATTTATCAATTACTAACTTAGGTATTGGAGGTACATTGGGCATACCATGCCGCCCTCAATTATTGTTGAAGATTGAACATCTTGGTGAACGGCGGGTGGAACACATCCCCAACAGTGATACCGGCATGATTTACACGTGCCAACCTCCACACATTGTCAAGCAACCAGAGACCATGAAACAATTCCAGCAGACATGATCTGGTAGACTGGTAGTGGGCTCATAGCTTGCAGCCCACGTGATTGGGTAGAAGTATTGAATGCTCATTGGGTACATTTTTGTCACAGATATGTGTACGTCCAATTTCTCTCTTTGGAAGATGATAAAGTTACCGAGCATGCCAATGGATAATTTTTTTTATTTATTTTATTTATTATTTTTTTACTTAATGTTTAAATAAATATTTTTAATGAGTTTATGATTTTTTTAAAAAACAATTTAAAAAATAAATAGAGTGCAAAATGCACTTTCGCTCGGTGGACTTAACAGGTCCTTTCACTTTTACCTTCCTATTTCCACTGCTTATTTTACTGTGATGATAAAAAAAAGGTTCCAACTTTGTCAGAGAAACTGTTCAACATAAAGCAGAGAAAAATAAATGCATTTTTTAAATCAAAGCGATGAATGCAATCAAAAGCGATTACAGAATTGTTGAGTTAATAAACATATTATAAAAATAGAACTATGTTTAATCAAAACTAACCAAAGTGGGGTAAAATAATATCAATCTTCCTTTATGTTTGGTCAGAATCAATAGTACGGTAATCTTAATGAGATCAGATTGAAGGTCATGTAGCCCTCTACATTTCACATTATCGAATTATATAATTTTTTTTTTTAATCTTCCCTATTTTATACCATTTATTTATATTAAACAAGTCATAGAGAATGACTACCAAATACTACCCTGTAAACAAAAGGGTTCATCAAACCATACAATAGCCTTTAATTTGAAAATAGATCTCGTTCTAAAATTTTCATCTCGTCTCATCTTATTCTCAAATATAATTCAAATACAAATATTTTTAAACTAATCATTACAATTTTCCCAAACATTCAAACAAAAAAAAAATCAACTTTTTCAAATCCCTAAACAAAAATAATATTATACAATTATATTCTAATAATATTTTAACTTTTCAATATTTTTTATTTAACTTTTTTTCTCTCATTTCTCAAAACTCAAAAAATACTCAACTCAAATTATCTCACTACTATTCACAAACTATTTAACTATTATTTATAAAATTAGCTTCTCATCTCACTCTCCAAACCAGCTTTCAGAGGTAGTTTCAGGTCTCGTTTGTTTTTAAAAATGAGATGAGTTGAGATCAAAATTAAGAATTGAATAAAATATTGTTGAAATATATTTCTTTTAAGATTATTTTTGTTTTAGAATTTGAAAATGTTGTATTGTTTATTTTATTTTGTGTGGGGATTTAAGAAAGTTATAATGATTAGATGAGATGAAATGAATTGAGAAGAGTTGTAAAAATAAATAAGGTCTTACTTTTTTGGTGGACATGCATGTAGGGTTACTTTTATGGGCACAACTCAACTGATCTTATTCCACGTTGTAGATATATAAAATTTACTTTTAAAAACATTTAAAACATAGGAGAAGATAAATAAAACATTTTTATTTATAGTCATCATTAATATTCTCTAAAATTTTTGTAAAGATTTTAAATCATAATTTTGACTTTTATCTTTGCTTAAACTTTATGTATGCACTTTTTGATTAAAACATTACAGACTTATTTGTTGTTATGATTTTTGTGAAATGCTTATTTTCTATAGGTTTTGGATTTACTTTTTTTAATTCTTACTCTTTAGTCGCCTTTTTTCTAATCATGACAAGACCTCTTGTCTCTGACAAAAAGCACAGAAGGTGGCCGCACCCACCCACTTGCCACAAATGAGTGGCCTGGGGAGACTACACTGCATTAAAGACTACAACGTGGTATCTCATACTGGAGAATACCATATTGACAAGTAGTAAAAAAGTTGGGCACTAGGTTAGAATTCATGACTTACGTTTTCTTATTTACTGAAATTCTCTCCAAGAAGCATAACTTAAACATCGGAGGTAACCCTTCAACCTCGTGCCTCTCATCTTCTCTGTGTTGCAGGTAACTAAGCCTAGTACCTGGTGTGCAAAACACATCATCAACAGTGGACCTGTTTGTGGAATCTTTATAAAAATAACGTGTCCTTCATATGACAGGTACAATACGCTCTCAGACAACCCGTGAACAAGAAGCTTCGTCAACAAATATGGAAGGAAGACTTGCAGAAATGGAGGGAGAGAACTTGCGGCGAGAAAATGAAACCTTAAAAAAAAAAGGAACAACGAGCCGCAGGAGGACGCGGGGGCGAGTCAAAATGAACACGCAGAGTCCCGAAGCATTGGCGGGGTAGACACCAGCGAGGAAGAAATGAGGAAAATGCACAATGAATTACGCATCCTCATGGATAAGTACAAAAAGATGGCGAAAAAGATGAGAGCTTCATCGTCAGTTGACCAATTGCTCACCAATACAGACCTGCCCTATAGTGCGGAGGTGATGGCCGCACTGCTACCTTCAAAATTCATAGTTCCCCAGATGGATATGTACCTCTCAAGCATTTAGAGACATTCAAGGCTCACATGACTCTGCACGAGTTCCCTAGAGAGACAACTTGCAGAGCCTTTCTGCTAACCTTAAAAGGAGCTACGAGAGGGTGGTTCAAGGTGCAGTCACCTAGCTCGATTAATAGTCTTTGTGAGTTGGCCCGATTATTTCTAACACAATTTATGGCAAGTAGAAGAAGGAGACATTCGACTGCTTACCTCCTAACCATTAAGCAGCATGAGGATGAGAGCCTAAAAGCATACTTGTCCAGGTTCAACAAAGAGCGCAAGATGACTGACAACCAAGATGAGAAGATCACGCTGGGGGGCTCTTGGGAGGCATATGGCCTCGAAACCCGTTCATGGCGAAGCTAGCAAGGAGAACTCCCATGACATTGTGGGAGTTCATGGGCAAGGCAAATGGATTCATTAATGCCGAGGACACACTTTGGAGCTTGACTGCCCCAAGAAAAATTGAATTGGAGCAAGCAGACAAGAGGTCCAACACATAAGAGCGAGCAAAAGTCCCAAAAAAAGACTCAAAAGGGGGCAGCAAGACGAGAGATGGGATGAGACTGCCCCCTCAAGAGGACAAGGCGCCAGGCACACACAGCTCAGCCTAAATGTGCAAGAAGAAAGCAAATCAAACGTCCGAGAAGCTGACAGTTGTGACGGGGATAATCGCCCTTTTTGCACCTACTACCAGAATGAGATCCACAATACCGAGAATTGTTACACCCTTAGGAGTAAATGAGAGGAGTTTGAGATCCTTACCACCCTCTAGAGGAAAAGGGAGGAGTAGGAGAAGATAAATAAAACTTTTTTATTTATAGTCATCATTAATATTCTCTAAAAATTTTGTAAAGATTTCAAATCATAATTTTAAGCTTTATGTTTGCTTAAACTTTATGTATTCACTTTTTATTAAAACATTATAAACTTATTTGTTGTTATGATTTTTGTGAAATGCTTATTTTCTTTAGGTTTTGAATTTTTTTTTTAATTCTTACTCTTTATAAATTGCTTTTTTTCTTATTATTTTGTCATTACAACATAATTGGTTTTTAGTGACGGTTGAAAAATTGTGACAGTCTCCAAATTGTCATTAAAAAGCATTTTCTGTGACGGTTTTTGGAAACCGTTACTAAAGATAGATGAGTTTTTTTTTTTTATGTTCAAACGTCACATATAAGTTCGAACACTGTGGCTACCTATGTGCGAACGTTAGTAAGTTACGTTCGAATATTAACTGTAATTTTAAATTAAATATGACTCTAATTTAAAAATGATGAGGTTTTTATAGTGCATAATTTGTAAATAAGTCTAAAAAATTGTAATATATATTTATATACACACAATTTGTAAAATATAATTATATATTTATATTTATAAATATATTTATGTTTATATATATTTATGTTTATATATATTTGAAGTGCAGTGATTTAGTATTAAACTTGAAAAATCTAACATTAAAAAAGATTGAGAATTGAAATTAAAAAATAATAGATATATTAAATAATATTGTTTCTTACATATATTAAAAACAAAATACAAAACATGTACAAATTTCGTAAACAACACTAACCTGAACGCGTTGTTCACGAAATTCGTACTCAGTCAAGCTCTCAACCTTCTCGTTGAGGATATCTACACGATGGGCTATCTTAGCGACAGACTCCTTTATAGCCGCGATCTGTCGATCAATACATGCAGTCAACTGTGAGATCACTGCATCAACCCAAGCAGGCCGCGCATCTCCAACAGATGTACTCATCTGCTGCTAACTACTACTCCCCACACCAGGACCGAGCTGCGTCAATGGAGCTAGATCCGCTACAAGTGGTGGCTAAAGTCAAGGATACCCCCTCGCCTATCCAATGCTACATCGATGCATGCTCATGTCGAGGGGGCTCATCTGACCTGTGACCTGCTCTTCCGGCTGGAGTGGCACTCTCCGAGCATGTAATAGCTGGATGATGATGACACCGTATGGGAGGTTGTCCATGGAGACGATGCTCGCCTCGTAATGGATCCTCTCAAAGATGCACTGTGACAAATCGATGGGATCTCCACGTGCCACTAGTATCAAAAACTGTGCCCGAGTCTGACTAAACGTGGTCTTATGTGCCATAGGGTCCAGATTTGTTGCAACAATAAGCTGCAACATGCAGAAGAAATGTAGCAGATATATTTGGTTGAAAGTGTTCTTCCTTTCGATCTGTGTGTTGTCTCTCCTGGTGAGGATATAGAAATCCTCATCTTGATCATCATCACGAGACTCACGGTTAGTACCCTCAGCCTCTAACCGATCTGCATCTCTGGCATCATCTACTGGCCCAACTGGGCCAGTAGATGATGCAAAAGTGCCTACATCTGCATTGAGTGCCAGATGTAGATGTGCGAACGACGGTTGTGTAGCCAATCTAAGAGTCAGGTGTAGTCGATGTCTCAACTACTCGACGAATCCCGAGTAGCTCGGCGATCACATCTGGTGAAATCTCAAACGACACACCGCATACAGTCACGATGTGAGAGGATGCGTCCTGAGACATGGAGCACATCCCCATATAGAACTCCCGAACCATTTAGGGGTATTCATTCCCCCTCAATGTACAGATATTTCCTTAACCTCAACTAATGAACACATATCTGAGGTCCATCTGCTCCCATATGAGCTCGTCGAACTCATTGATCAAGACCTCTCGCTCTACCATAACAGTACGACCCCGATCCAAGCAGTGTCCGAAGTGGCTCCATCCCTCCCTCGTTTCAGGGTATGTAAAAGATGATGCATATCCTGAAAATAGAAAAGGAAAAAAATTATTAGTACTATTAATGCACCTTTCGTATTAATTTTAATCTACTCAGCATTAACGTTCGAACATAATAAATTCGTATGGTTTTTACGTTCAAACATCAACAAATTACGTTCGAACGTATGGTTTTTACGCTCAAACATCAATAAATTACGTTCGAACGTATGCGTTTTTAGTTCAAACATATTTTTTTAGTTCGAACGTATGTTTTTACGTGCACACGTATTTTTTACGTTCAAACATGTGTTTTTTACTTTCAAACGTAAATTATCACCTTCTGCAATGTGGAAGGCAAAACGACGGATATATTAAGAAGATGTACATTCGAACGTTAAAATTAAACATTCGAACGTATCAGTGCAAATGTTAGAATGTAGAAAAGATACATTCAAAGGTGGAAGGGCTATACAATTGTAGCATCATATGTTCGAATGTTTTGTCGAAACGTTTGAACGTTTCAACACTGAATCTTGAAAATCACGTACCACGAGTCTAAGTGGCCAAATGCCACCATAGAAATGAAGTATACACTTCAAGAAACTTTTCTATGGTGACCATTTGGCCAATGGCAACCCGTGAAATCCGAAAAATGAAGTTGAAAATCCGGCCACCACTAACTTGAGTTTACACAAAATTCTACTAAATCTTAAAAAAAAAAAAAACATGTAAGAGGACAAAAGAGGGATGCCTACCTTTTTGTGACGGTTGTGGCGGGGTTTGATGGCGGAGAGATAACGGTTTACTTCTGAGAATGACGTTTCCCATTTTGATTTTGGGCTTAAATACACAAAACATTCGAACGTTTACCGATTTAATTCCCAAAAATATATTAATGATACAATACAGTGTATTATATATATAATATTTTATATACTATATTATATTGTATATTATATATAGTTAATATATAATATAAAATATTATATTTTATAGTATATATTATAATATATACTGTATATATAGAATACAGTGTATTATATATATGATATTTTATATACTACATTATATATATAGTATTATACATATACTATATATAATAAAGGTGTATATCCCAGGTAATAAATATATAAATAGATAATAATAGATAATATTAATAAAAATAATAGGCAGTAAAACCAGCCATATGCATGATAGTAGATAGAGCAGGCAGTATAACCGACTATATGTATGAGGAAGTAAATAATATAAGAATGAGATATGAAATAAACTTCTTCATTAAAAACATAATACTTACAAGGAGATTAATTCTCAAAGGAGTTGGACACTGAAGACATGAGGGAAGGAAGATTGGAAGATTTACAAAGTGAAGAGGACTGGAGAGATTTGGGCGAGAGAGGAAGGGATTTCAGATTAGAATTCTGAATGCCCTTCTTCTCTCGTGAACCTCTTTATATAGACACTAGAACAGTACAAAACAGTAAGTCTAATAATACATGAACAGTACCAGCCGACACTAAAAACAAGAACAGTATCAGCCGATGTTAAAAATAAACACAGTACAGGACACGCAAACTTGTTAGTACAAAAACATTTTTTATTTTTCAGGACAATAATCTGTCATGAATAATAATCTTCTGGGGAGATAATATTCCTGACAACTTCCGTCTGTCATGCTGACTAATCGAGAAAATAATAATTTTTTGAAGTCACATATTCTGAGGATCATAATTTGCTAATTCAAGTTCAAATAGGTCTTGAGAATCCATCAGATGTACTGGATGGTAAGGTGAGTAATCTTGAGAGGAAGAGGCAGCTTGGTTACCCTGAAGATGGGAGGCCAGTTGAGAAGGAGAGGCCTGATGAGCTAGTGATAATGCAGGTTACTGTAGTGGAGATAATCTGACTAGATGTTGTGCTTCTTCTTCATCGTCACTGTCTGATACTTGTGACATTGTTTCGACTAATTTTTTCAAATCCTTCTTATTGATAATGGATTCTAACTGTGCTTGAAATCTGTTTCATTGGACTAGGACTTCTAGAGTTTTGGTAACTTTTGAAAACATCTTTAATACATGATCATAATTGTATTTTTCCCACCATTTGACAGAAACTTGGCAGGCTAGAAGCATAATGGTTTTGAGAGAAGGATGAGGTTTGATGATATATTCTCATTTCATAATCTAATTTAATTTTGTTTTGAGAAAGAAGAGCAGAAGTGGTGAACAATAGTTTAATGCTGATGAACTGTCATTTTGTGAAGTAAAATTCCGGAGACTTTCCTGAAAGGGAAGAGGAAGAAGAAGAGGTTCGGGTCCGTAATATTCCCACCATAGTGAGAACCATTTCGGGAGTGTGTTGATTTCTTGTAATTTATTAAAATGAAGGAACTATGAATGACGCAAATTTTTATTTTGTTTTAGAAACATTTTTGTCTATACATGCTAGTAATTATAATAAGGAGGATCATAAGGGTGAGAGAACTTTCTTATTAAATAGGGATTTTTTCCCCATTGTTCCAAAGTGAGAACCTGTTTAATGGTGACTTTATGAAAAGCAATAATTGGGGATGTAGGTGGAGAAGGTTGATTTTGAAGAGAATAAGGAATTTCAGAGATAATAATTGAGTCGGTATCTACTAATATGAATTCATAAAAATGCTGAGTTTTCTTAATATTTTGCGGAATATAATGTCAATCTAGTAAAAGAAAGGCATCAAGTAATTTCTGGGGGTCAAACATGTGTTGAATTTCAGATTCAATAAGAAAGACTGGATGCCAATGAGATTTGATGATAATAAGAGATGAATAAGACTGAGATAATAATGGAGGATTAATAATTTGGGAAGGAGAATAGGAAAAGGGAGAAACAGCTTTGGAATAGGTTGGCAATTTTGGAAACGTTAATGGTGAAAATGAATTATAAGAGGGTCTAATATTTTACGGTAATGACCTTAATACCGTATATGGTCTTGGAGTTGCGGAGGGACAAGGTGAAGGATAAGGAGGAGATGGTGACAGTGCGTATGAGGATTTGAACTTTTCTTTTAACTTTGAAGATGACATGAGTTTTCCTGTAAGAATTCTCGGGATAGAAAATCAGGAAGATAATTACATTCTCCTTTAATATATTCAATATCCAAATAAAAAATACTTAATATAGCTTGCCATCTGGTAAATATTTGCATAGCAGTCAGGTTTTTAACATCTTTAATCAAAACTTCCTTAGTTGATTTACAATCTATTCTAAGTAAAATCTTTTGATTCAACAAATCATCTTGAAATTTGGAAATACATAATACAATAGCTAGAATTTCTTTTCTAATAGTACTATAATTCTTTTGGGTAGGATTCCAACATCCTGAATAGAATCAAACAATCTGTTCCAAATCAGTTGATAATTTTTGTTTCATAATTCATCCATATCCAAGATCAGAGACATCTGTTTCAACGATTTTAAAAGTATGAGGAGATGAGATTCGTAAGTATGGTAATTTCTTAACATGAGCCTTAATTTGTTTTATAATATTCATATGTTTTTCTGTCCAATAAGGTGGATTCTTTTTTAATCTTTTAAATAATGGTTTACATAATAGCCTGAGAGATTGATAGAAGTCTGCAACATAATTGAGGCTTCCTAAAAATCTTTGTAGTTGTTGCTTGTCTTTTATTTCATCTGGAAATTTATCAGCAAATTCTATTGCTCTGCTAATTGGTGTAATAGTTCATTGATAAATCTCATGTCCAAGGAATCTAATCTTATCTTGAAATAATTTTATTTTAGGTTATGATACGAATAATCCATTTTGTTTGATGATTTGAACGAAAGTATTTAAATGTTTCCAATGTTGTTTAATGGATGAAGAAAATATTAATACAACATCTATATAAACTATCGAAAAATGAGTAAAATGGGTAAATATCTCATTTATAATATTTTGAAATTCACTGGGAGCATTTTTTAATCCAAATGGCATAACGTTCCATTCAAAATGTCCAAAGGGAACTGTAAATGCTGTTTTATAACGGTCTTTTTCAGCAATTTGGATTTGCCAAAAGCTACTTTTCATGTCAAATTTTAAAAATACTGTAGCATCATATAGTCGGGATAATAAATCTCTTTTATTAGGAATTGGGTATCTAATCTATTGTAATATTTTATTTAAAAGTTTATAATTGATGACCAGACGAGTAACTCATCTTTCTAGTTCTGCTTGTTTTTTAACATAAAAGGCAGCACAACTCCATGGTGATTTACTTTTCCTTATTAATCATTTTGATTTTAAATTATAAATTATCCAATGCACATATCTGTAATAATGGAATTTGTTTTAAAACAACATTCATTTTAGTAAAAAATATTAATACTAAAGTAATATTAGGAAATCCATTTCTTACCCTACTTTATCCTTTCTCTGTAACAAAATAATGAATTTTTACTAAAATACTTGGATAAGAAATTCAATTTAAATTCCTATTTCCCCCAGTATCAAAGAAATTCATTAATTAAAAGAAGTCTCATTAACCAAAGAAATTAATTTTTTAACAAAAAACAGAATTAAAAGAAAAGAAAAATAGATAAGTTTTTTAAAACAAGAATTAAAATATAAAAGAATTCAAGAACAATTAAAAGACCCATTATTAACCCAAAAAATTGATAATTTTAAAACTTGTATTATATATATGATATTTTATATACTATATTATATATATATAGTATTATACATATACTATATACAATGTTATCTACTATATATAGCATATTGTTGTTGTTAGTATAGAAATACTATATAGTAATGCTATTAGTATATGACATATAATATTAAACTAATACTATACTAATATATTATGCGGTATAATGTTATAATATATAACATAATATTTAAATATTATACATATTATAGTCTAATATAATAATAACTATATATAATAATTCTAATTCATTAAAATGTCTAGATTATAATTTAAGGCTTGAATTAGAACATTTGATGAATAATATAAAAGATCTTAAGAGAAAATAACAATTAATGAGACAAGACTATATATTCCAAAATGTCTAAATATCATATATATCAAAGTAGACAAGTGGCAATAAAGGAATGGGAAGCTGATTACAACTTTCTAAGAAATGATTGTCTTTTTGTATAATATATAATGATGTCTAAATATCATATATGCTAATACTATACACTAATACAATTAATTATGCCCTTTTTGCCGGATGGTATATCCTAATTCTCGGTTAGCTGTCTAATATTAATATTAGTATTATTATATTAGTACATAATATTAATATTAATATAAATATATAGTAATGCTATTAGTATATAACATATAATATTAAACTAATACTATACTAATATATTATATGGTATAATGTTATAATATATAATATTATTTTAACACTATTAGTACTTATTCTAATACTATTAAATATATACTAATACTATACACTAATACTATATATAATGCAAAAAAATTCACATTATAAGTAAAGGATTGTATGCATTTATAACAAGACATACAATCATTCTTATAATACTAATATACTAATATACAGTATTACTATATAGTATAGTAATTATATAGAAATAGTATAGTAATTATATAGAAATAGTATTACTATGTAACTATATAGTAATGATATATAGTATTGCTATTAATATATAACATATAATATTAAACTAATACTATACTAATATATTATATGGTATAATGTTATAATATATAATATTATCTTAATACTATTAGTACTTATCCTGATACTATTAGATATCTATTAATACTATACACTAATACTATGTATAATGGAAAAACAATTCTTATAAGTAAATGATTGTATGCATTTATTACAAGACATACAATCATTCTTATAATCTTTTCGTAGATCATATTTTATTGAGTATAAGTTAGAATATTACTAATAACATTAACATATAATAATATTGCATATGGTTAGTTATACCGCCTGGTTATACTGCTTATTATTATTATTATTATTATTATTATTATTATTATTATCATATAATATTATTAGTAGCTATTTATTATATTGGATTTACGTCTTTGGTATTAGAGTCATATGCGATTATTTCGTTATATTATTGTTCTATCACATATTATTGTTACAGGCCAGCCAACTGACCAACTAAAAGGCTGGTGGGATCATTACCTTTCAAATGTTGCGCCTTCTTCTCAAGATTACTCACCCTGACATTTACCTCTCAT
Source organism: Juglans sigillata (assembly GCA_003123805.1). Taxonomy (NCBI): domain Eukaryota; kingdom Viridiplantae; phylum Streptophyta; class Magnoliopsida; order Fagales; family Juglandaceae; genus Juglans; species Juglans sigillata. Next base: position 77,062 of record QEOY01007302.1, read on the forward strand.
AATTCTTAAATGAACATTTTTTCTTCAACATATTTACAAGTGATTGGAGATGATGCCCAAATATACACATTGAGTGAAGAAGAATTTAAAATTAACAAAGACTATCTCGAACAAGATTATATAAAAGAAGAAAATAAACTAGAGGTTAGTATTTTTCTCATCTTTTCAAAAATAAAAAGATATTATATTAAAAAGAAATATTATGAGTATCTAGGAAGAATAGATATATATATATATATATATAACTATTATATTAATTAACAATAACGTTCGAACGTACATTTTTTACGTTCGAACATGGAATAAATTGCGGGTATTTTCCCTCTCGATTTTCTCATATCTATGATGATCTTTTCACGTTCGAACGTTTTAGTTTAACGTGCGAACGTGAATCAATATATATGAGAGGAAATCGATTGACATTCGAACGTACAATTGTAATACGTTCGAACACGAGAAGAAAAATGCGAAAAATTTCCCGCTCGATTTCGACACCTCTGTGATGATCTGAAACATTCAGACGTTAAAATTTTACGTTCGAATGTTACTCGATGAAATTTACCCAAAAATTATAAAAATTCGAACGTAAAATTTTTGAAATTTCGAACATGGAAATAAAAGTGCAGGAAATTTTCAGCTAGATTTCGGGTTCTGTCATAGGAAGATACGTTCGGATGTGTATATTTAACGTCCGAACGTTAAACGCAGAAAATTTAGATGACTCTTTTTAATGTTCTAAAAATTGGGCGAGATATTTTAACATTCAAATATACAACTTAAACGTTCAAACGTTACATCAAATGTTTTAGTTTTTGAATGAATACACGCACGGGAGGCAGGAAACTCATTTCTGCTACTTCTCTCGTGCGCGCAAATAACCCAAATAGAGAGACGGTGAGAGAGAGTTGTGGACGGTTAGAGAGAGAGGGGGTTAGAGTGAGAAAGAGTTGAGAGAGGGTCGTGGGTTAGAGAGAGAGAGAGTTGAGTGAGAGAGGGTTAATATTTTGGAACTCTAGTTCCATTGATTTTGGTAAGGAAAAACTATTTTTCTTTTATATTTTTTTGAATTTTATGATATTTGTCTTGTGTTGTTTTATATATATGCTTTTAATAAGTTAGTGTTATATTTTTTTTTTAAGAATTAGTTGTTTTGGCAAGTTGGAAGCTTTTGATTTGTAAGAGGATATTATGAGTGCTAGATATATTTCTTAACTTTAGCAATATGTTTATACATTTTGTTGTGATTTTAGAAATATGTTTATACATTTTTTTTGTGATTTTATGCTTACTCTTGAAATATTGTAATTATTGGTTGTGAATTTTGTGAATAATTTGCAAGTTTATGGTATTCATTGATTAATTAATATGTGTATAAATATTGTTGTGGAAATATTATAAATATGTTGTTATATGGATTTGAAATATTGTGATTATTGTTTTGAATTTTTATTGAATATGTTTATATGGTTAGAAATATATTGTGTTTACGTTTTAGATTTATGTGAAAATTTTGATATAAAATTTTTGGTATTTTTTGAATTTGAGAGTGCTAGTTATATTTCTAAAGTTTAGCAATATGTTTATACATGTTGTTATGATTTTATTCTTACTTTTGAAATATTATGATTATTATTTGTGAATAGTTTATGACTTTATGGTGTTCATTGATGAATTCATATGTGTAGAAATATTGTTGTGGGAATATTTTTGTTGTTATTGTGATATGGATTTGAAATATTGTGATTATTATTTGTGAATTTTTATTGAATATGTTTATATGGTTAGAAATATATTGTGTTTAGTTTGTGTATTTATGTGAATTTTTTTACATAATATTTTTTGGTATTTTTTGAATTTGTTCTTTAACAAGAAAATTGTAGGTTTAGGATCTTAATTTAAGTAAAGATTAAAAATATTTAATATACATTTAATATGAGAATTAATATTTAATATTTAATAAGTATATATAATATATTCACACTAATTTAGTTAGAATATGATTATTATTCAAATTATAAGTATAGTATAAAACTTAATTTAAAAAAAGGTATATAACTTAACTATATATAAAATATAATATACATATAATAACTATAATTAATAATTACTTATTAAATATTCTTAAAATTGTGAGGTTCCAAACCATTATATTATTAAATATATATATATATATATAAAGAAAGTAAAATACTCTTCAAGAAAAAAGTTTTGAACCTACCAAATAAGTAAAGTTGGAATAAATAAATATACTTATTTAAAATAAACTAGAGAGTAAATAAATAAGGATCAAATAAATACTTATATAGAAATTATATACTTATTGTCTATATAAATAAATAACTCACTCAATTACGTATAACAATTAAAATTAAAATTTAAGAATGATAATAATTAAAATTATATAATAAACTTTAAAATTATATATGACAATTATAATAACAATTATATAATAACAATTACAATTACATAGGTATCAATTAACAATGTCCTAAGATATATAATAACAATCTGAAGTTTTGATTCCATAATTAGGTATATTTATTGTTTTATAAATTAACAATGTCAATCAAATAATAGTGTTATATTGTTAAATTAGAGAGAGATGAAAGAATATGTGAACAAATTTTCTGTCTTGTAGACAACGAGGGAGAATGATCTTAAAGAAATATCTGTCAAAATGCTTGACTGTCGTAGTCTCTCTGGCCTTGAGTTGTCAAGGCCGGAGAGTCTATGATAGTTAAGTAATTAGACTAAAATTTAAACATTTCTTCAAGATCATTCTCCCTCGTTATCTACTCATGATAGGAAACTTGTGAACATATTCTTTCATCTCTCTCTAGTTTAACAATATAATATGCAATACTATTTGTTTAACATTGTTAATTCAAACAACATGAGGATATTGTTTATAGTGTTTTTTTATAGATATGGTGTGATATTGCATAAATAACCTTAGACCAGTTTGAAAATTAGTGTACATTTATGTGTCCACTAATTCCTGAATTGTCTAGTGTGCATAGTTTGAGATTATATTATCTGTATTGTACATTTTTGTTACTCCTATTTTCCACATTTAATATGAAGTTTCGGTGTCTTCCTCCACTGTTCTTCGGGTTTACTGTTCGTAGGGTCACAATCCATCTATTTGAATATGTATACTTAGAGAACTATGAGAATGTGCTGCCAAAATTTCTACTAACATAGAAAGTAGTAGAGTGACGAGATTTGTGCAATATGGATAATATAATCTCGAATGAGATATGACGAACTACCTTATCAAAAAAGTATTGAGAATTGGAGCATAACATGCATGCGAATTTTCTATATACGTGTTATTAATAGATAAATGTTTTTAAAAATGGACAAAAATTAGATGCGTTTGGGCAATAGACTTGGAAAGAATTGCGTACCCTATGTGCGTGGAGTAAGAACCTTCATTGATTTTACACGAGTCTCTATTGATAGTCGTGGTTACATTAAGTG
>QEOY01007308.1:5264-24938 GCA_003123805.1 Juglans sigillata
AAAAAAAAAAAAGTGGCTCTACAGTCATGGCTGCTTTGTTGAGGGCCACCGCTAGTATATTTCATGTGTTTTTTTTTGTTTTTTTTTCACATGCATTTTTTTAATATTTTTCAATATTTTTTTTTAAAAATAGAAAACATCATTAAAAAAATATTTCTTTAATTACCAAATAAAAATAAATATAAAAAAAATTTCAAACTGAGGCAGCAAGAAGACTAACATTTTCCAAAAACAATTGTGCTTGCCTAGTATATATATATATATATATATATGTAGGAGCTTATGTGACTATGTCATACTGCACACACGCCAACCCCTCTTAAAAAGTCAGGGTCATTTTTTGTCAATACACTAAAAGAGTTCAAAACCTTTAGAAGATGAGAAAATATATTTGTAATTGTGAATTGTGCAACAGTCGCGTAATCATTTTGAAAAAAGTAAATAAAACTTAGGACCCACATGAAAAAATTAATTTTTTAATAGTGGATCCTACTCTTTTTCAAAGTGATTATGCGAAGTTTACACACTTCACGGTTGTAAGTAGAATTACTCTTGGAAGATACTACACGACAAATGATTTTTAATGGAAATTTTTGAAATTATAGTAAGATATTTATGTATTTTTTTGTAAAACTGATGACCTAAAAGGTACAATTGTAATAATAGTCAGTTATATAGGGGTATATGCAGAATAAAAAATGTCCAAAGAAAATACTATTCATTATTGTTCACCTTATTGTTCATATGAGGATAGACACTTTTAAGATATAGGAGATATAGTGCTAGGCTTCATCTAGATCACTAGTGTAGATGGTGATTTAAGATGAGATGAGTTGAAATGATTTATGAATAGTATTGATAGATTTGAATTGAGATGAAATGAATTATAAATGATTTAAGTTAAAATGTTTTATTGGGTTTTGGGAGAGAAGAGAGAAAAAGTTGAATAAAAATATTACAAAATTAAAATATTGTTATAATATAATTTTTTAATATAATTTTTGTTTTCAGATTTGAAAAAATTGATTTTTTTTGTTCATTTGTTTGGTAATTTGAGAAAATTGTAATAATTAAATAATGATTAGATGAAACAATTGAATATTTAAAATTGAAAAGTGTTTGTATTTGTGGTGTTTAGATATTGAGATGAGATGGAAGCATCTCTGTATCCAAACTAGACCTAATAGTTAAGATAAGTTGAGATTTAGGCTTCGTTTGGATATTGAGCTGAGTTGAGTTTTATATGAACATCAGTGAGTTGAGATGGTAGAGTGAGTTTTGTGGGGCTCACCTAAGATGAGGTTAGATGTGTTTGGATATTAAGATAAATTTAGATGTATTTATGAAAAATTGAAAAAAATTGTGGGTCTCGCGTGTAAAAAGTGTTGAGTTAAGAAAGGTTGTGAGTCTCACGTGTAAAGAGGTTTTGAATTGATATGAGTTTAGTGATTTGAGAGTTGAATATTTAGATGTTAGACTTAGTTTAAAATTAGACTAAACTGAGTTGATTTCAGTTCAATCCAAGTTCTAAAAGGAGCCTTAGAGATCTAGATCAGGATTATTAATGGATCAAGTGTATAGCTACATGGGAGCTCTGAAATTGGCAAGTTTAACACAAACGATTATTTCAAAAAACCTAGATTTGTTGTACGTACTTGTTGGTATTGGCCGGAGAAAGTTAGGCAAAAGGATCAGTAAGATGGATGTGTCATGTTGGTGTACGTTTCATAAATTAGGCGATAATTAGTTTGGTTTCACTACGATTCCTGGTTAATTTGCCAAACACATTAATAAAAAAGATCACATGACATTTAACATCGGATCATGCAGCATGTACATGCTAACAATAGCAATGATCCTTTCAAGAAGGCACTCCTTAATTTTAAGCACATATGTAAAATGTTTTTCTTTATCATGATCCACTTCATGCTATAATTAGAAGAGAAGGGATTGATCATTTGAAGCCCTTAAATTGTTTATATCAATAATAATTTGATCTTCAGATCAAATTCAGTAAGTTTTTTATAGCCACCCACCATTAATTGTATGTGTTTTCCAGAACTCTTTCTAACCCTTGTGCATTTTCTTTTCTTGAAATCACGCAACAGTCCGGGAAAAGGTTTCTGGCCCAATTCAAGAGACTAGTGCAAGACAGGCCTCTGGTAAATTGTTTTTCCCTTGCAACCAACCAACAAACTCTTTTTTTTTTTTTTTTTTTGTTGTACATTAATATCAACCTCATCAATTAATTATCAGTATCACTTTTTAAATATTTTTCTGACAAATCAAAAGTAAACACTATATTGCAGATTGCTAGATCCAAACTCTATGCAACAATTGATTTAGATAAGGCTGTGGTTGGGCAGACTAGAATGGTAAAAAATCAAGCCTCTCATCCTAAGTGGTTTGAGTCCTTCACAATATACTGTGCCCATTATATCTCGTATATCATATTCACTGTCAAAGAAGCTAACCCTAGTGGGGCAACATTAATTGGAAGGGCTTATGTGCCCGTTGGGGATGTCTTGAGGGGATTTCAGTTTGATAGATGGGTTGACTTACTAGATGAAGACCACAACCCTATACATTCTAGAATCCACGTCAAGATTCAATATTTGAATGTTGCCCAAGATTTGTCTCAACAAATGATAACTCCCGACTTTGAGGGAGCTCCTCGCACATTCTTCAAGCAAAGAAAAGGTTGCAACGTTACTTTATACCAAGATGCCCATGTCCTAGGTTTGCATAAGGTTTTGGAAGACAAAGGAGATCGTTATAAGCCCCAAGGATGCTGGGAGGACATATTTGATGCAATCACGAATGCAAGACACCTAATTTACATAGCTGGATGGTCTGTGTATACTGGAATAACCTTGATAAGGGATCCTATGAGGCCAAGGCAAGACGACAACCTCACATTAGGGGATCTTCTTAAGAAGAAGGCGGATGAAGGTGTCATGGTTCNAGATGCCCATATCCTAGGTTTGCCTAAGGTTTTGGCATGCATAGGAGATCGTTATAAGCCCCAAGGATGCTGGGAGGACATATTTGATGCAATCACGAATGCAAGACACCTAATTTACATAGCTGGATGGTCTGTGTATATTGGAATAACCTTGATAAGGGATCCTATGAGGCCAAGGCAAGACGGCAACCTCACATTAGGGGATCTTCTTAAGAAGAAGGCGGATGAAGGTGTCATGGTTCTGATGCTTGTTTGGGATGACAGAACTTTTGTCGAGGAACTGAAGAATGATGGTTTGATGGTGACTCACAACCAAAAAACTGAAGAATACTTTCGAGACACGAATGTGCATTGCTTTTTGTGCCCTCGTAATCCTGACGATCGAAGAAGTATAGTTCAAGGTTTTGAAATTTCTGCCATGTTTACTCACAATCAGAAGACAATAGTTGTTGATAGGGAAGTGCCTAATGGAGGATCACAAAAGCGGACGATTGTGAGTTTCATCGGTGGTATTGATCTCTGTGGCGGGAGATTTGATATAACAGAACATCCTTTGTTCAATACTTTGAAGACAATTCACCATGATGACTTCCATCAGCCAAATTTTGCAACTGCTTCAATCAAGAAAGGCGGTCCAAGGGAGCCTTGGCATGACATTCATTGCCAATTAGAGGGGCCCGTTGCTTGGGATGTCTTGTACAATTTTGAGCGAAGATGGAAAAAGCAAGTTGGGGACAAGTTCCTAATTAAACTAAACCAACTTGATGAGATCTTAATCCATCCATCACCAGTTACCTCATTAGATGATACTGAAACATGGAATGTTCAAATCTTTCGATCGATTGATGGTGGGGCTGTTTCTGATTTTCCTGAAAAATCTGATGATGCATATGCAGTAGGGCTTGTTAGTGGGAAAGATAACATCATCGATCGAAGCATTCAAGATGCATATATCAATGCTATTCGACGAGCCAAAAACTTCATCTACATTGAGAACCAGTATTTTCTAGGAAGCTCGTTTGGTTGGAGCCCAAACGACATCAAGGTGGAGGATATTGGTGCTTTGCATCTCATTCCAAAGGAGCTCTCGCTAAAGATTGTTAGTAAGATTGAAGCAGGGGAGAGGTTTGCCGTCTATATTTTGATCCCAATGTGGCCAGAAGGTATACCAGAGAGTGCTTATGTTCAAACAATATTGGATTGGCAGAGGAGGACTATGGAAATGATGTATTCTGACATCAATAAAGCCCTGCAAAAAAAAGGACTTGATGAAGACCCTCGGGACTATTTGAATTTCTATTGCCTTGGGAATCGAGAGACAGTGAAAGTGGAAGAGTATATACCTCCAGAGAGGCCAGAACCTGACACAGATTATAGTAGAGCTCAAAAGACTCGTCGCTTCATGATATATGTCCATGCAAAAACGATGATAGGTAAGTAACTAACTACTTTTCCTCGTTTCTTCTAATTAATTTGTCCTAATGCTTCAATATTATCATGTTTGACTGACATGAAAATAATCATGTTTAACTTGTAGTTGATGATGAATACATAATCATTGGATCTGCCAACATCAACCAGAGGTCAATGGATGGGGCAAGAGACTCTGAGATTGCAATGGGGGCATTCCAGCCACATTATTTAGCCTCCACATACGGAGCTAGGGGGCAAATCCATGAATTCAGAAATGCATTGTGGCTTGAGCACCTTGGACAATTTTGGGAGTCCTTTCGAGATCCAAAAAGCAAGTATTGTATGTCTCTGGTGAATCGTCTTGCTCAACAATATTGGGATTTATATGTGCGAAAGACATTCCATGATACGGAATGTCACTTACTACCATATCCCATCCAACTTACTTTTGATATGGGAGAGACTAAAATATTGCCCTTGCCTGGTTTCGAACTCTTTCCTGACACCGAGGCTCGTGTTATGGGTGCTAAGTCTGATTACCTTCCTCCAATCCTCACCACTTAATTAGTGGCACCGGCACGCATGCATGCCCATCAAAGTACGTACCGGTACGTATTAGTAATCATATATATGCACGCCCTTTGTAATTCTTCAGCGCCAATACTTTTAGCATGAATCGGATTACCTATATATATTGTAATCATGATGTGAGACTTATCAAAGACCTAAGAATTAACGATTACTGAACTTATACGTACGTGGAGTACTGCGTTATCTGCTGTTATGTATATTGTCTATATAATTTCTAAAACATTTCATTTTTTAAAATTACAAATATCTCTTCCATAAATTAAAGACTCTTTCATTTTTTAATTTTCAAAAAGCCTTTCAATTCTCACTTTCTATAAAGAAACGGCCAGCTTTTAATTTGGATTCCACTTCAATAATTACCACACAAAAAGTGGGATTTTATTTTTTTTCCTTTTTTTTATAATTGATCATTCAGTGCTTTCTCTATTTGTAACATGATCTGCTATTGCTACATTTGACTGCCCTAAGGCGGTTTGGGTGCATTTCTTGACATTATTTTGATGTATTGACGTCATTAATTTCAAAATCATTTTGAGGTGTTACAATCTTCATACATAAAACTATCAATTTTTATACTCTTTTTCTATACTCTTTTTTAATATTCTATTTGAGTATAATATGCAAAACTAGTTAATGAGTTTTTTGATTTCTTGGCTGCAGGAATTGACAATGGACTATTTGGTGTGAGATATCACTAATCATGGAAGACCGTGCTACTGATTGTGTAACTCATTTCTTGTTATGTTGTGTCTTGTAATGTAATTTATAAATACCAATAATGTAATATATATGTAATAGATTGTATTGTGTGTTGCATGCATGTTACGTGATGAATATTGAATTTTCTTTTGTTTTATATGTATTTTGTTAAAAAGTTAATTAGTTGTTTCTAGCTTNTTTTCAACCAGACTCTTAAAAAAATATAATAAAATATAGGTTTTTTATAAAAATAAAATAAAACTTAGTTTTCTATATATTTTGGTATATTTTTATTATTCTGGAAAATATTCAATCTTCAATGAATTTGTGATATGTTTTTTTCTTGAAAATACTGAAAAATAGGCTTTTATTAAAAAAAAAAAAAAATATGGTACATTATTTTAAGTACGTACTTACACGCGGTGGATCTGCATGTTCACAACATCCAATTAATTACAAGTGTTATATTTACCTTGCAAAGATTCATATTAATTAGCTTTTTACACGACTTTATACCTGTTGATTTTTTTCTTTATTATTTTATGTCGTTGTATTTTTCTCTTAATAATTTTAAAGGCGCTTGTACTTTTTAGATCTTTTTTGTGTTGTGATATTTATAATCGCTTGGTGTGTAGCACATAAATTATTGTAAAATTCATTATATGCATAAAATATATTAAAGTATTGATAAATCATGTTTTTAATTATGTGAGTTGATACAGCAAGTTTCTAGATCAATACATAAAAACAGCAGTGCTACAGGGATACCCGGCCATGTAATGCACGAATTGCGCGCACAAATAGCTGGCGTACGTGGATAAGTTAAAGAAAATAAAATAAAACAAAACAAAAATATTAAAACAGAAGCTTCTTCTCCTCTGACTTCTTCTCCCGCACAGCTTCTCCCATCATCCCGCCCAGGTTCACCGGCCAAAACAAAAATCACAATCCTGAAAATATAAGAATCTGAAGACCACGTACCAGTACTCATACCTCCTCCATTCACGCTCAAAAACTCATTTCTCTGCTATTTTAGTCCTTTCTTTTTTCCTTACCCACATAACCATACGCGTCAAATTGTATTACAGATAATAATCACGACAGCTCACGGACAACACCCTAGCTGTTACAAGCTTGATTCTAGGCAAATCTTTGTATTATTATTTCAGTTATGATTTAGAGTTAATTGTAAATATTTGTATTTAAAATCTTTCCTTATTTGAGTTGATGTACTCATGAGTATAAAAACAGAAAGTGTATATATATGAATACAATTGTATCTTTCCATCAATTGTAAACCTTCTATATGGTATCTTTCCATCACGTACGGTGGTAAGAGCAATTTTAGATATCATGCAATGTGCATGTAATATATATGGCTCATGTACGTGAAGTAGTACCTTAACATGCGGGAGGAGGAGTTCGAGTCGGATTCATTGGTTCTTACTTCTTACTTCTTATATATCAATTTGTTTAATAGGAAAGTTGTGTACGATGGGCTATATATAAAGGAGACATGTACGTACGGCAGAGGATTCTTTCATTGGCCGGACGATTTCTCCCTACCAAACATGTTGTGTCCAGGCCAGACTCCAGAGAGATAAACCGAAATATTGCTCATCTTTTGTTGGTAAAACTAGGCGTTGGAGTTGGAAGGCCACTCTCCTCCGTGAGAGGTAAGGGGATGATACATGTAAAATCATTTTTATAATTATTTTTATAATCCTATTTTAAATAAATAGATTTTTTTCAAAACAACTTATCAAAGTAAATCGTTTTACAGAAATATCATTTTATTATATAAAAAATTGTGGTTACTCAAGTTTTAAATAACTTGCAAAATAAAGCAGAAAAGAATTACTTACTAGTAATTTTACAACCATATATTAACTCAACAACATAGCATATTAGCACAGAGATACATGATATCAAAGAGACTAAAATATATATGGAAAAGAGACAGAAGTTAGCTACTATAATCATGTGTTGCAACTCANATGAGAGGTGAGTGTTAAGAAAGTAACAAGAGACAATCAAAAGGTTGTCTCTTCTTAAAATTGTATCATTTGCCAATTAACCATTAAGTTACTAATGGTTATGCCATTTATCAGCCGGTGTATGATGGCCTATAAATAGGGGTTATTGGTACACAAATTCATTCATTCAATTCTCTTTGTCCATCACCAATTTGTGGGATAAATACTCTCACAAGAGTGTTACCATATTGCCAAATTTTGTTACTATTTTTTTTTCATAATTCTACAGTGGAATCAAGAGCCAGGTCATGTTAGAAGGAATTTTTTCGTGCATCGTAAAGACAATAAATAGACAAGTGCTTGGTTTAATAACCACGCTTACATATTATAGTCATCTTCAAAGGTTTGAAAATCCAAGAGATAAACTTTTGCAAATCTCGATGAGAGGATTAAAGTGCATTGGAAATCTTCAATATCTTGTAAGTTGTTATTATTTTAAAGAAAATTATTGGAATACTTTTACTTACCAATTTGTGATCAAATTACTTACTTCACTGTGCTTCTTCTTGTATCTCACTTTGTAGCTCGTCACCTATACGCAATATTAACTATCACTAAATTTGTCTAGGAACAACATGTACTAATATCTTACTTATATAAATTCATAATCCAAAAGATAGTTAAATAAATCGTTGAGTAACACCATAATCGATAAATCATATTTTAAATTACTTAAATACTAATAATATATTATAATTTAGTAGGATACTAGAGCTATTTTAAAATAAGTCATAAAAATCCTAATTCTTAAAATATGTTTCATTTTTTAATATAATTATTCAAAAACTCATAACATATTCCTTAATTTTTCTATTTAAAGTATAACATAATAATTTTATTAAAATCCTACAAAATTGACAAAGGAAATATTAACTAAAATATTAGCCTCAATAGTATATTTTAAAATCTATTTCCAATTCTTTAAACACATTCTTATAAAATAAGTCTATGACTAATATATTTATTTAAGTAAAAACTCTTCTTTAAAATATTAAGTCCAATCCAACAATAAATAAAATACTCAAGCCCACATGAGGAATTCAGAAGCGGGCTTAAGGCCCAAGGCCCATTAAAATACTACAGGTAGTTCATAAAACAGAGGGCTCGGGGTTTACGCATCAAGGATCAATGGATCTTTGAAATCATCTTTATTTAACACTTGCAGTAAACTGAAACTAAAAAAAAAAAACCCAACTTATATCATGAGGAGTAAACAAAGGCTCGGGGTTTACGGGAACGACTTGCAGCAAGACTTTGGTGAAAAAAAATATTAAAAGTTTAAGCCTTCGTTTGGAACTAAAATTCTTTTCAATTCATCTCAATTCATCATTACAACTTTTTCAAATTCCAATACAAAATATAATAAATAATTCAATTTTTTCAAATCTTAAAATAATAATAATAATAATAAATAATATTTTATTATTTCAATTCAACTCAACTCAACTTAACTTATTTTAATATCTAAACGCACTCTAAGGCTCTTACATGAGGGTTACATGGCCAATTTTTTAGTGGCAATTTTTGTAAATATTGAATAGTTAACTATGAGTATAACTGAAGCTAAAGACTTTTTAATGTTTTGAAAAAGTAACGATGTGAATCAACTTTTTGATGGCAGGTTCGGTAATTTCAAAACAACCTACCCATAATTATAGGTCATAACTAACGGCCCCTTTTTATTTTACAAAAAAAAAAGAGGTCTGGACGACGAAGAAATCGAAAAAAAGAGAAAGCTGTGAGAGGAAACTGTGAGAGAGGGAGAGAGATCTCATAACTAGCGGGAAGAAAAGAACAGTAAGAAGAAAGAGAGCCTTACCGAGAGAGGAGATTGATCTCCTGGATCCGACGTTCCCTGTGGTCGACAGTGAGGTGGCTTGATTGAGATTTTGTGAGTATTGATTTGAAGAAGATTGTTGTAAATTTTGCGAGTGAGGGAGGAAGTTGAATATATATAGACGGGATTGGGTCTTCAACGTGTTTGTTTCAGAGGGCTTCGTGGGATTCTCATAGATGATAGAAATAATATATGGTAGGTTTTCAGATATGCGTTGATCTTCAATTAGGATTTGAATTTATCAAATTAGGAGATAGAGATAGGAATGAGGTTAGAATTATAAAATCAAAAGATGAGGTTGGGTGGATATAGGAAGAACTAAGATTTGAATTCAAACTAAAATTTTAGAGGGATGTAAAATCTGATAAAATCTAGTAATAATTATTAATAATAAAATGGAACTTTAGTAAATTCAAACAAAATTAAAATATTAATTATTAAAATTAATAAATGTATAATCTGATAAGATTACAAAAATAATAATAATAATAGAAAAATAACTAGAAGATTTATTTATATACCCAAAATCTATGACTAGTATGTTACAAAAAGGTTATATAGTTAAGTTTAGGTCTGAAACTGTTATAATAAACAAGGGTAACATGTCAGTGAAATGCGTGAAAGATCACGATATATATGTACTAAATGTTGATATTAATAAAGTACTTATCTACAGATTGTGTATATTTATGACATTTAAGATTAAGCCATATAAATAAAAATAAGATGATCAAAATGTGTAAAAGATGATTAATATCACAAATAAACTCAGATAATTTTGATATATGTGAACCATGTATAAAAAAAAAAGAGTAGTAAATCTTTTTTCAAAAAATTGAAAATTCACAGATTTACTAGAAATTATACATTCTGATGTTTGTGGACCTTTTAAAACTAAAACTCATAGAGGAAATTAGTACTTTATTACTTTCACTGATGATTATTCAAAATATGAGCATATCTAGTTATTCAAACATAAATCTAATGTAATTAAGAAATTTAAAAAATTTAAATTAGAAGTAGAAACTCAGTTGGGTAGACCCATTAAAAGTTTGAATAGTGATAGAGGAGATGAATTTGGAGTTTTGGATAATTTCTGCAAATTGAATGGTATAAAACACATTTATACTATATTATGTCATATAAACCTCGACATAATGATATTGCAAAAAATATAAATAGAATTTTATTGGATATGGTGCGATCGATGATGGCATATGCTAATTTACCAACACATTTTTGGGGTGAAGCATTATCAATTGTCATATATATATATATATATATATATATATTAAAACTTGAAACCAAAACAAAACCTCTTATACCTTACGAGTTATGGATGAAACATAAATCAGGCTTAAGCAAGGTCAATGTGTGGGGTTGTAAGGTATAAGTGTTTATTTCAATGCCACTAAAGGATAAATTAAAATGTAAAATCTAGTAATGCAGGTCTATTTGATATGTAGAAAACATAAGTAGTTACAGATTTTATCATATTTTGAAAAAGAATTGATAGAAAGTAAGGGTGCCATTTTCTTCTTCGGTTGATCAGATAGATTTAGAAAATCAATAAATTTTCACAGAGTCTAACAATACAAATTATGATATTATTCAAATACAGAATAATAAAAATAAAATAAAGTCAAATAAAAATCAATTTTTAGGTATTGATGTTGGAGATAATGAAAGTAAAAGAACCAAACGACTATCAATATTATTTCAAGATCATTATGTGTTAAATACCAGTTTGAAAAATTTAGAAAATGACCCTGAAAATTTTTCTGAGAATATCAATAGTATTGATTCAGATAAATGACTTGAGGCCATGAAAGATGAAATAAAATCAATAAACAAAAATAATGTTTGAGAGTTAACATAAAGAAAATGGCTTAATTGTAAATGAGTTCTCAGAAAAAAAAATTTAAAGTTAATGGTAATTTGGAAATGTATAAAGCAAAGTTAGTGGCCAAGGGATATAATCAACAACCAGGTGTAGACTTTGTAGATACGTATTTTCCTATGGCGAGATTCACATCCGTAAGGATCATCTTGTCTATTATTGCCAATATGAATTTGAAATTGAATCAGTTAGATGTAAAAATATATTTTTTTCAGTGGTGAATTAAAAGATGATATATTTATGAGTCAATTAGAAGGATTCTAAATTAAAGAATATGAAGAGAAAGTCTACAGGTTGAGAAAGTCACTGTATGGACTTAAGCAATCTTCAAGACAACGGTACTTAAAGTTTCACCCAGCCATTTTGGAAATGAGATATGAAATGAGTCAACTAGATCATTGTGTATACATATAGAAAAATAATAATAATTTAACATTATTATCATTGTATATTGATGATATATTACTAGCAAGTAATTGTCCAGATATGATGAATGAAACAAAAGAATTCTTGAAATCTAAATTTGAAATAAAATACATAGGTGAAACCATCTATATTCTTGGTATAAGAATTTCTATTTCAGAAATTCAAATCTATTGTATTTAGATCAAGAAAAATATCTAAAACAAGTGCTTAAAAGACTTAGTATAGAAATTTGTAAATCTGTAAGTAATCAGCTTGGCTTGCAATGATGCAAAAGAGTTAGGGACAAAGAAGATAAAAAAATTGGGAACATAATTTCATTATTGGGCTTGCAGTGTACAATTAATAATAAAAAAATTTATGTGCAGTCAATTTTGCGTATTCCTTTATGCACTTCATTAATATAATTGGTTGCGTCATTTTTTTAACATAAAATAATTGTTTTATCTAATCACATCAATAAAATGTGTAAAAGATATACAAAAATGACTATATGCAACATAACTCTAATAGGCATATAACAAACGTAGTTGCGACTCGGAGGCAACCAATTATTAGGTGGCCTATTAAAAGGGTTCTCCCTCGAGAGTAAGTAATATAAGCATTAAGCAAGAATTCATGGATGGAAGCAAAGGCGGGAACTGATTCTTGCTTGACTTCTCTATATAAAGTAGATAGTAATACCTCTTCCTTCATTCAAAACTCCATTCTATTATCTCTCTCTCTCTCTCTCTCTTGCTTTCTCTCTCTCTCTCTCTCTCTCTCTCTCTCTCTAAATATATTCCTTAATATATAACGTCCCTACCATCATATTTTGTTTTCCTTAATTTATACAGGTGATGATCTTAGCTAGCTAGCGCTGCATGCCTTTCTTTTGCATTTGTTACCTAATTATAAATTGTTTTCTCAATTCTTACATAGATATGATTCTAACAATTAATTAATTAATAGTTAATGTATATTAATATCTGGTAAATGCATGCTATAATTACGAAAT
Organism: Juglans sigillata; assembly: GCA_003123805.1. Lineage (NCBI taxonomy): Eukaryota > Viridiplantae > Streptophyta > Magnoliopsida > Fagales > Juglandaceae > Juglans > Juglans sigillata. The sequence goes on from QEOY01007308.1 coordinate 18,126, forward strand.
TAATTCTTCTAGACGACAGAATTTTTTTTAATATTTAAATTAGATCCTAATCCCTTTTCTTGCAGTTCTGCATTTCCTATATATCGAGCTAGGAAAATTTATATATAACGAGCACTAGCTGGGATCAATGGCTGATGATCAAGCGTTGCTCCACGGGACACTTCTGACAACCATTTACGAAGTTGATAGGATAAACTATGGCCTTGGCTTCAACGACCTTCGAAAGGTACGTACATTTTTTGAATTCTCAAGATCAAAGACTTTTATGATTTTGGCCGCAATTAATTTCAGCTATAATTGATCTCTTTTGGGATTTAGTATATTTATATATTAAGGTTTTGTTTTCGATTTCTAATTTCTAATTCATGTACGTACGTCTCAGTTCATGAATTAATTGTTAGATACTTTAGTTATCAAAGAAGGAATCGATCATGACATGTATTAATTAGAGAGATGATCTAGATTGATCAGGATAGTTATATAAATATATATATATATATATATATTTATATAAGAAGATCGATCAGGTACCAGCTAGCAGCTTAGTAGCTAGTAATTAATTAAGGTATGATATATGATCGAGATATTACTAACTTTATAGGAGATGAACCCAAGAGGAATCACTACAAAAAAAATAAAATAATAATAATAATATATGAGTTATTTGTAAAAAGAATGACTATTTACGAGAATTTTGACAAAAAATAATTAGTTTAACAGTAAATAACTTATCATAAATAAATAATTTTCTTGTAATCATAAATACCATATTCGTTCACCTATTTATATAATTATAGGAAATATACGAATTTTAATATCAATATAATTGAATATTGTTTGAACTGGACCCAAAAGGAGATCATATATATATAGTACTTATTTATTTCCTAGCAATTACGTACCTATATAGTGCTACGCTTCAATTAGATCACTAATAGTTAAGATCAGTTTAGAATTAATGGATCTATATAAATAAATATATATATATATATATATATATATATATATATATATATATCGTTCTGAACATTTTGATATTCAGATCAAATTCAGTAAATTTTTTATACCCATCCACCATTAACCGTAAGTGTTTTCCAAAACTCTTTCTAAGCATTTTCTTTTCTTCAAATTTAGAAATTGCGACAATGCACGCAACAATCCGGGAAATGGTTTCTAGCCCAACTCAAGAGATTAGTGCAAGGCAAGCCTCTGGTAAATTGTTTTTCCTCTGCAACAAACCAACAAACTCATCTTTATTTTTTGTACATTATCAAGCACCTCATTAATTATCACCATTTATTAAATATTTTTTGACAAATCAAAACACTATATTGCAGATTGCTGGATTCAAGCTCTATGCAACAGTTGATTTAGATAAGTCCAGGGTTGGGCGGACTAGAATGGTAGAAATTCAAGCCTCTCACACCCAGTGGTTCGAGTCCTTCAGCATATACTGCGCCCATTATATTTCACATATCATATTCACTGTCAAAGAAGATAACCCTATGGGGGCAACATTAATTGGAAGGGCTTATGTGCCGGTTGGGGATGTCATGAGGGGAGATATGGTTGATAGATGGGTTGACATACTAGATGAAGACCACAACCCTATACAATCTAGAATCCACGTCAAGCTTCAATTTTTAAATATTGCCCAAGATTGGTCTCAGCAAATCATAACTCCTGACTTTGAGGGAGTTCCTCGCACATTCTTCAAGCAAAGACAAGATTGCAAAGTTACTTTATACCAAGATGCCCATGTCCTAGATGCTATGCCTAAGCTTTTGGAACCCATAGGAGATCGTTATAAGCCCCAAGGATGCTGGGAGGACATCTTTGACGCAATCACCAATGCAAGACACCTAATTTACATAGCTGGATGGTCTGTGCGTACTGAGATAACCTTGATAAGGGATTATAGGAGGCCAAAGCATGACGACAACCTCACATTAGGGGATCTTCTTAAGAAGAAGGCTGATGAAGGTGTGATGGTTCTTATGCTTGTCTGGGATGACAGAACTTTTGTCAAGAAACTGAAGAAGGATGGTTTGATGGCGACTCACAACCAAGAAACTGAAGAATACTTTCGAAACACGAAGGTGCATTGCTTTTTGTGCCCTCGTAATCTTGACGATCGAAGAAGTATAGTTCAAGGTTTTAAAATTTCTACCATGTTTACTCACAATCAAAAGACAATAGTTGTTGATAGGGAAGTGCCTGATGGAGGATCACAAAAGCGGAGGATTGTGAGTTTCATTGGTGGTATTGATCTTTGTGATGGGAGATATGATACAACGGAACATCCTTTATTCATGAGTACATTGGAGACAATTCACCATAATGACTTCCATCAGCCAAATTTTGCGACTGCTTCAATCAAGAAAGGCGGTCCGAGGGAGCCTTGGCATGACATTCATTGCCAACTAGAGGGGCCTGTTGCTTGGGATGTCTTGTACAATTTTGAGCAAAGATGGAAAAAGCAAGTTGGGGACAAGTTCCTAATTAAACTAAACCAACTTAATGAAATTTTAATCCATCCATCACCAGTTACCTCATTAGATGATACTGAAACATGGAATGTTCAAATCTTTCGATCTATTGATGGTGGGGACGTTTCTGGTTTTCCTGAAAAACCTGATGTTGCATATGCAGTAGGGCTTATTAGTAGGAAAGATAACACCATCGATCGAAGCATTCAAGATGCATATATCAATGCTATTCGACGAGCAAAAAACTTCATCTACATTGAGAACCAGTATTTTCTAGGAAGCTCGTTCGGTTGGAGCCCAAACGACATCAAGGTAGAGGACATTGATGCTTTGCATCTCATTCCAAAGGAGCTCTCGCTAAAGATTGTTAGTAAGATTGAAGCAAGGGAGAGGTTTGTTGTCTATATTGTGATCCCAATGTGGCCAGAAGGTATACCTGAGAGTGCTTATGTTCAAGCAATATTGGATTGGCAGAGAAGGACTATGGAAATGATGTATTCTGATATCACCAAAGCCCTGCAAAGAAATAGACTTGATGAAGACCCTCGAAACTATCTGAATTTCTATTGCCTTGGGAATCGAGAGGCAGTGAAAGTGGGGGAGTATATACCTCCAGAGAGACCAGAACCTAACACTGATTATAGTAGAGCTCAAGAGGCTCGTCGCTTCATGATATATGTCCATGCAAAAATGATGATAGGTAAGTAAATGACTAATTAATTCGTCATCTCTTCTAATTAATTTGTCCTAATGCTTCAATATTATCATGTTTGATTGACATGAAAATAATCATGTTTAACTTGTAGTTGATGATGAATACATAATCATTGGATCTGCCAACATCAACCAGAGGTCAATGGACGGAGCAAGAGACTCTGAGATTGCAATGGGGGCATTCCAACCACATTATTTAGCCTCCACATACTCAGCAAGGGGGCAAATCCATGAATTCAGGAATGCATTGTGGCTTGAGCACCTTGGAGGATTTTTGGAGCCCTTTCGACAACCAGAAAGCAAGTCATGTGTCTTTCTGGTAAATAGTCTTGCTCAGCAATATTGGGATTTATACGTGAGAGAGACATTCCATGATATGGAAGGTCACTTGCTACCATACCCCATCCAACTTACTATTGATATGGGAGAGACTACAATACTGCCCCTGCCTGGGTTCGAACTCTTCCCTGACACTATGGCTCGTGTTATGGGTACTAAATCTGATTATCTTCCTCCAATCCTCACCACTTAATTAGTGGCATGCATGCATGCCCTTTGTAATTCTTCACCATTAATACTTTTAGTTTTAGCATGAATTTGATTACCTATGTATATTGTAATCATGATGTGAGACTCATCAAATACCTAAGAATGAAACTCGTGTAGTAGCTAGTGACAACTGAACTACGTACAAGGAGTGCATTATCTAATAATATTGTATATATTGTCTAAATAAAACATTTCATTTTTTAAAATTACAATCTCTTCCATAAATTTAAGACTTTTATTTTTTTTAATTTTTAAAAGACCTTTCAATTTTCACTTTCTAAGAAATTGCCTTTTAATTTGGATTCCACTTTAGTCGTAATTACCGCACAAAAATATGTACTTTTTCCCTTTTTTTTTTTTGAATTAATCGTTCAGTACTGCTTTCTCTATTTGTAACATGATCTTCCTTGGGGTGGCAAATCGTGTGTTCGTATCATCGCAAATTATGAACATTCAACTATATAAGTCAATCCAAATCCAATCCGTTAAGCTAAACGTATCAAATTTTCAAATCCTAACTCAACCTACTTTGATAACGAGACTTGTCATATCATCTGTTTTGACCCGTTTAATAATTAATTAGAAATATGTTAACATGACACGTTATTGACCTGTTTATAAGTCGTGTCTCAACAGGTGAACCCGTTTTTACTAAACCTATTAACATCAATCCCAAATTAGTTAATTTCGTGTCGTGTTTGTGTTGGGTTCATAGGTCATATCACATATTACAACTCCTAGTCATTTGCCATATATTGCTACATTTGATAAATTTGTATCGACATAGTATTTGAATTATTTTTTCTTTAAAACACTGCATCGAAGATACTTGAATGATTTTGTCTTTAAGGTTGCCCCTTGGGTTCGTAACATTCCAATTGCAAAGAACGCCTTTCATCTTTTTTTGTTTTTTGATTATGCGGTGCAAATGCATCATAAAATGACTAGGTTATAAGCTTTAAATTAATTAAGGTTGTGTTGCATTTATTGCATATTATTTATGTATGACCCAATATTGTTCATGGCCAATTGGTCCATTTTACACACTATAATACACCTAAAAGTATTTTTTGGGAAGAATTCAAATTTCATCCCAAAACAAAGGTCTTTTGGGACAAATTAGAGACAAAAAAACCCATTATCTTGTAGTGAATGTGGCGCTTTCAGAGTTGATGCCCTAGTTTTTAGTTTTTCGTATTTAGCTTTGATGCCCTAGTTGCTTCCATCCACTCGTACAAACAAAGTAGCAGCACCTTGCTTTCCATCTTTCCGCCCCCAAAATCAAGACCTCCCCTTGCTTTTTAGGCCCTCTAAAGTTCAAAGATCAATTTTGTTGCTTTTAATCCGAGTACTGAGTAGTCTCTCTGGGATTCGATTCCTTAGGAAATTACATAACGTATCCCGAGATTAAAGATCAAGTTTGTTCTGCATTAGTCCTGGTGATTTGGTATCTTTTGTCGATGAAGTATTGGTTTCACTCCTTGGGGGAACTTATCATGATTATATTTTAGAATTCTTCAACTTTTATGCAGGTGTGTATATATATTTTACTATGTTTGTTTGGTATTTCAATAAATAGGCTAATAATTTTTTTTAATATTCAAGCATCATTAGCTTTTTTTTTTTTTTTTTAATTTTTGGCAATGCATTCGTGTATTTGTTCCTTTTTAGTCTCTTTCAAGTATAAATGTTCTCAATTGTAGAAAATTGGTCACTTTCAATGATGATTATGCTCTATGATGCATTTGTCCCCGAGGTTCTACAGCCTATGGCGAACGATAATGCTACAAAACTGTACTTGAATACGAAATTTATAAGTTTTGATGGTGGGATGCAAAAGAGGTGGTAATTCAGGGGTGAAGCTACAATATATATTTATGAAAAAATCTATTCATCATCCTAACTTCCATCATCTTTCCATCATCTCATGATGTGGCATTAAATGATAGGTTTATAAGTGAAATATAAAAAAAATAATCGACAATCATCTAATGACACATCATAGGATGATGGGAGGATGATGGAAGTTGGGATGATGAGTAGCATTGCTCTATATTTATACACTTATCAAAGCTACAAAATATATTTGACTAATTACAAAGCTCAAAATATGTTGATGCGGAAAAAAATCGTACAACAAGTCGGAGGGAGAGAAAGAGTTCTTCCCAACCCATTGAGTTAATTGGGTCTTGATCGGTACTGTTTGGAGCCCCCGGAAGTGTTCCGGTACTGTTGTACAATCGGAATGCGTACGTCCATGGCAATGGATAGAATATAAGTGCAGAGAAAATATAGAGAGATGAACACAAAGACTTGCATGATTCGACATTAGGCCTACGTCCACTGGGATTTGGGGAGGAGAGTTTCCATTATAATATATTTGTTTACAACTACTCATGGTCTCTCATGTCTCACTGTACAAATAAAATTGGAGCTCTTCTTGATGGAGACGTTTTTTTCCTCGAAAGATTGTTGAAGAAGAAGAAGAAGATTTGATCGAGCCCACTGGTCATCTGGCTGAAAGCTTTTTATATATCTCATTGTGATGTATGCCACTCTACAGTGATGGGACCTGACCCTTTGCTTGTGTCAACTTCCCTTCTCTTCCTATTTTCCTACTAACATGTTCTGAAGCCTTATGCCACCTGTCTGCTCCACGTCCCTCCTTGTCTCCCACTCTTATCCCTTTATCTTGTCATCTAATGTGGCCTGGTGATTGGGCCCAATCTTGGACTTAACATTTTATCCCTCCACAGAAGCCTGCGATTCTTAAGGACAACTTGTTCTAACAAAAATTATTGAGAATCTTTACGATAAAATATGCAGCATAAAGTCATCAACAAAATAATCTGTTTGTGTTAAGTAATAAATGCCTCCAGGGGCAAATTCACCCCTAGGGGGGGTATTCAACCATGTATCATATGAGTGAAGAGCTCGAATGTGGTGGCAGTAGGCTCGACCACGTACAATGCAAGCGAAGAGCTGAGATGTGGTAGGAGATTAGCTCGACCGCTTATGGTGTGAGCTTGGAGCTCGGATGTGGCGAGAGACTGGCTCGACC